>MDKI01184559.1:0-27659 GCA_005239505.1 Nicotiana paniculata | reverse complement strand
ATATATATATATATATATATATGCGTATATAACACCATTTGATTATACATACATATATATGCATATATAACGTCGTTTGAACCATATTTCAGCCACTGTGGGCAACATCATCATCATATACCAACTTATCAGGTGGTGGTGCGTATATAACGCCGTAACCTTTTCCCATATCCCATATACATATATTTACATATATACGCGTATATAACGCCATCTCGTCATGGGTCAATGTGCATATGTAAATGCATGAAATGCATATGAAATACATCAATAAAATCTCTCGGTACGTCATAAGGACATTATGCCTCTGATTAATATCATGAAATAAACTTTACCAACATACGTATTTTTGCGACCCATGAACAGAAGATAATAATAATTCACATGGGGAATCAAGAATATAGACACCCCTAGTATTTCTATGAATAGAGTAATTTATGGAAACCATGAGTTTGCTCGTTTATTCCGTATAATTTGGACCATGCCAAAAGAAATAAGGGATAGCCTTAACATACTTGTTCCTGGAATTATTTGAACGAATCTGCTTCTGCGAAATATGGATGAAATTCACACCTGGACTAACTTGAAATTTCAGACGAATTTATTCTGCTTCTAACATTTTTTTTAACGAAATGTTGGCTAAGGATTGAATTGTTGAATGCTTGAAATTTGGACGAATTTTTTCTGCCCTGGACTATTAAGAATGAGGAGGAAAGACTCTTATTTTAGTTTTTTCTTTTTTTGTGTTGTTCTCTGCCAAAGTTGAATCAAACTTTTAAAAGAGATACCATTTAAAAGAGACCAAGTTTTGGTACATACCTTTAGTTGTTTAAGTGTTTTACATGTAGATGCTAGGTAGCCACTAATCTTATATGACTAATTAGTCATATGTTTGGTAAGATTTCTTGCTGCCACATATTTTCTTTGGAGGAAATTATTAATTTTTATCCCCTTATTAGTTAATTAGGTAATGTCCCGTTATCTAGTAATTAACTAATTACCCGCATAATTAAGAATTATCTTAAGTTACCTATAAATACTACTCATTTTTAATATACTTTATACATTATACTACCGTGGTTATATGGTACCTAGTACGGTACTAGTTCATAATTATCGGGTATTATCACACGACCCATATTTTATCCCAAATTGGCCATTTTCAACGAAACTCATTTTCTTTAATTCATGTACCCCTTTATCCTTCATAACACTTATTTATCGCTTGTTATAAATAGCGTAACTACATTAACCTCAAGATAATCTCATTCCCAAGACTACGTCGATTAACTGAAGACGAAACTTTTAACGTACGAAAACGCGAGATGTAACATCCTTTCCCCCTTAGAAACATTCGTCCTCGGATGTTTAACCTTTCAGGATTTATATAACCTTGGTAGAGTCTCCCTTGTAGCAACGCTACTACCAACTCTTCTTGTAGAAACCCAGTCATTTAATGCCATATAGGACCACAACCATTAATAACGGGATGGCCTCACATGACCAATAACAATCGCTAGCACAAAAGTTCGTACACGCACCTTGAGGTTATGACGTCTCAGTCGGAACCTTCTCTGGAAGAGGAAATAAGTAGGGATATCTAGATTTCATGTCTTCCTCGGCCTCCCAAGTCATTTCTTCCACATTGTTGTTTCTCCAAAGTACTTTCACGAATTCCGTAGCTTGCGGATTTGTCGGTCTAGGATGGCAACAGGATTTTCCTCATATGACAAGTCCTCTGTAATCTATACATTATCCATGGGCACCACTTGGGTAGGATCACCAATGCACTTTCGTAACATAGATACGTGAAAAACTGGATGGACAGACTCCAACTCTGAGGGCAATTCTAACTCATAAGCTACTTGGCCAACTCCCCGAATGATCCTATAAGGCCCAATATATCGTGGGCTAAGTTTGCCTTTCTTGCCAAACCTCATAACACCCTTCATAGGTGACACCTTTAAGAATACCTAATCATCACCCTCGAACTCTAAATCTCATCGTCGCACGTCCGAATATGAATTTTGATGATTCTAAGCTGTCAATAGTCGATCCCGGATAAGCTTTACTTTTCTATGGCTTGCTGAACCAGGTCTGGCCCATGTAATCCAGATTCTCCAACATCGAACCACCCTATAGGCGACCTACACTTCCATCCGTAAAGAGCTTCGCATGGAGCCATCTGAATGCTGGAATGGTAGCTATTATTATACGTGAACTCAATAAGCGGCAGATGATCATCCCAGCTACCTTTGAAGTCTATCACACAAGCTCGCAGCATATCCTCCAGTGTTTGAATAGTACGCTCAGCCTGTCCGTCTGTCTGGGGATAAAATGTTGTACTAAGATTTATTTGAGTCCCTAATCCCTTTTGGAAGGACCTCCAGAAGTTAGCTGTAAATTAAGCTCCTATATCCGAGATAATAGATACAGGGACACCATGCAGTCATACTATTTCCCTGATATAAAGTCTCGCATATCTTCTGAGGAATATATAGTTCTAACGGCCAGAAAATGGGCTGACTTTGTAAGCCTATCAACAATCACCCATATCGAATCGAACTTATACTGGGTACGAGGTAAGCCTACGATGAAGTCCATATTGATTATCTCCCATTTCCAAGTCGGAATCTTCATAGCCTGCAAAAATCCTTCGGGTTTTTGATGCTCAATCTTAACCTGCTGATAGTTAGGACACTGAGCAACAAATTCTGCTATATCCTTTTTCATTCTGTCCCACCAATATATTTCTCTGATGTCATGATACATCTTTGTTGCTCCTGGATGGATAGAATAACGAGAATAGTGAGTTTCTCCCATAACCAGTCGACGCAGCCCTGCAACATTAGGCACACACAATCGCCCTTGATATTTGAGGATTCCATCTTCTGTAATTTCAAATGGTGTCTTCTCCTTTTGAAGGGTTGTGTCCCTATAACGAACTAACATAGGATCCTCGTATTGGCGTTCCTTTACTTCAGTTACTAAAGAGGATGTTGCCGTATCTTGAATAGTAATTCCAATATCACCTGAATCCAGTAACTGAACTCCAAGACTAGCTAGTTGATGAACCTCACGAGCTATTCCCTCTTTTCTGGCTGCAAATACGACAGGCTACCCATAGATCTACGACTGAGGGAGTCAGCTACTATATTCGCCTTCCCCGGATGGTATAAAATTTCAACGTCATAGTCTTTAAGTAGCTCCAAGCATTTCCTTTGACGTAGATTCAATTCCTTTTGCTTGAAGATGTAATGGAGGCTCTTATGATTCGTATAGATATCAACATGAATGCCATACAAGTAGTGCCTCCACATATTTAGTGCATGAATCACCGCAACTAATTCTAAATCGTGGGTCGGGTAGTTCTTCTCATGCTTTCTTAGTTGTCTAGAAGCATAGGACACAACCTTACCATGCTGCATCAGCACACAACCCAATCCAATGCCTGAAGCATCGTAATAGATAACATAACCATCGGTCCCTTCTGGGAGTGTTAGAACCAGTGCTGAAGTTAACTTGTCCTTTAATGCCTTGAAACCCCGTTCACAAGCATCAGTCCATTGAAATTTTTCTCCCTTTTGAGTCAACTTTGTTAAAGGTGCTGAAAGGGAAGAAAATCCTTCCACAAATCTCCTGTAATAACCCGCTAATCCAAGAAAGCTACGAACCTCTATCGGGGTTGTGGGCCTAGGCTAAGTCTTTACTGCCTCAATCTTTTGTGTATCCACTCAGATGCCTTCACCCGAAATGATATGCCCAAGGAAAGTTACAGAGTTCAACCAGAATTCACACTTAGAAAATTTTGCATACAACTTCCTTTCTTGTAGAACTCTGAGCACAGTACGCAGATGACCAGCATGCTCATCCTCTGAACGAGAATATACCAATATATCGTCAATAAATACAATTACAAATAGATCTAAGAAAGTCCTGAACACACGGTTCATCAAATCCATGAATACTGCTGGGGCATTGGTCAGACCAAACGACATAACCCGAAACTCAAAGTGCCCATATCTAGTCCCGAATGCTGTCTTCGGAATATCTTCATCCTTAACCCTCACCTGATGGTACCCGGACCTCAAGTCTATCTTCGAAAAGCACTTGGCGCCTTGCAACTGATCAAATAAGTCGTCAATCCTCGGGAGCGGGTACTTATTCTTGATCGTCGCCTTATTCAGTTGCCTATAATCAATAGACATTCGTAAGGAACCATCTTTATTCCTTACAAACAACACAGGTTCTCCGCACAATGGCGTGCTAGGTATGATAAAACCTTTTTCAAGCAAGTCCTTTAGTTGTTGTTTCAACTTTTTTTGTTCTGCAGGGGCCATTCTATAGGGAGGAATAGATATTGGGTGAGTATCTGGTAGTAGGTCAATAGAAAACTCAATTTCTCACTCTGGCGGGAGACTGGAAGTTCATCAGGAAAGATATCTGGAAACTCATTTACCACAGGGATGGACTGAATGGTTGGTGACTCTACTTCCACATCTTGAACCCGAACTAAATGATAAAAAATGCCGCCCTTTCTGATCATCTTCCTTGCCTTGAGATAGGAAATAAATCTACCTCTCTGCAATGCCGTGTTACCTTTCCACTCCAAAACAGGCTCCCCCGGAAATTGAAATCGGACTATCTTTGATCTACAATCAATGTTGGCATGACAAGAAGACAACCAATCCATACCCATTATAAAATCAAATTCTACCATATCTAACTCGATTAAGTCTGCTACGGTAGGTCGACCATGAACTATTATTATACAGCCCCTATATACCTCCTTAGCTATCACCAAATCCCCAACAAGTGTAGATACCTCAAAAGGTTTAACAATCTCAGGTTTTATTTCAAACTTACTAGCAACCAATAGAGTAACGTATGATAAGGTGGAACCTTGATCAATCAGTGCATATACATCATAGGAGGAGACTGATAATATACCTGTAACAACATCAGGCGATGACTCTTGGTCCTGTCGTCTTGTCAACGCATAAATGTGGTTATGATGGCTGCTCGAGCTAGATGCTCCGCCTCTGCCTCTACCACGACTCATTGGTGCATGGGGACCTTGTCCAGGGGAATGATGATGACGATCCAACTACAGATCCCGTTGGCTGAGCTACGCTTGTATCACCTCTCATCGGACATTCCCTAATAACGTGGCCCGCATAACTAAAAGTATAACAAACACCTAATCCCATACGACACTGTCCGGTATGCTGCTTACCACATTGAGTACATCGTGGCAAGGGTGGCCTCATCTGATTTGACTCACCCCTATACTGAGAACCCGAGGCCTTAAAATTCTGACCATGCCCTGAATATACAGAATGATCAAATCTCTTATTGCCAAATTAAGGGGGCGCGCTAGCCGAGGGCTGGGATGGATATCTCAAATACTGCTGCCTCTGACCACCTCAAAACTCACCAGAAGGACCCGAAGACCTCTCTCTCTTATTCTGGGCCCTATCATGCTCATGGTCGGTCCTCTATTTCTGTTTACGCTCCTCTACACCGTGAGCGTATGTCTGCATACGAGAAATATCCATGTTTGGATGAAGTGAAACCGACATACAATTGTTAAGAAAGTGAGGCTCTAATCCTATCACGAACAGATTAACCCGATCCTCCATCTTAGATACAATAGTGGGAGCATACCTAGCCAACAAATCAAACTGAAGACTGTTCTCCCGAACACTCATGTTTCCCTGCTGGAGGGTCAAAAACCTATCAACTCTGGCTCGCCTAAGCTCTGGTGGCAGATAATGACGAAGAAAAGCTTCCGTAAACTCCTGCCATACCGCTAGAGGGGCATTCTCACCTCTGGGCAATTCCCAAGGCTCGTACCAATTAATTACAATATCTCGGAGTCTATAGGAAACTAGCTCAACTGACTCAGTCACAGTGGCCTTCATTACCCGTAATGTCCTCTGCACTCTATCAATAAATACCTGAGGGTCCTCATTCGAGTCTGCTCCAGTGAATGCCGGAGGGTCTAAATTAATAAAGTCACGAACCCTCGCACTCACGGACCTATATGTGTGACCGATACCTGTTTCTTGATGCCGAGCCTGTGCGGCTACTAATCGGGTCAATAACTGAACAACATCTCTCATCTCCTAACTCGGCGCATCCGGCTGAGGTGTTGAATGTAAAAGAGCGGGCGCTGAAGCTGGTGCCCTTTGGAGCTCTTCTGGAAAATGCGGGGTATGTGAAGTCTGAGATGGAACCTCACCATGAGATTCTCCTGAGCCCTGGTAAGTCTTGGCGCTCGACTAGTAGTCTCACCAGCCACGGACTTTCCCTTCTGGATGGCCGTACTCTTTGGGGGCATTGCTGACAATATAATGTATCGTTAGGAACATGAATTCTTGTATTGCACGATCTGAGATAAGAAGAGAGGATAACATCCTATATGTCTTGTAGCCTCTTGTTTATAAGTGTGGTGCACGACACACCCATAAAAAAGAATATACTAGACACGGTCTGTAGACAACCCTAGGACAGAACTGTTCTGATACCACTTCTGTCACGACCCAAACCGATGGGCCGTGACGGGTGCCTGAGTCCTACTTGTCAAACAACCTAAACATGGGTCTAAAATATGAACCTGAATAACATTGCTGAATTACGAGAACATTATACATGAAGGAAATCTGCACAAAAAGGCATACATACATATACGTACAACATACGCAGGACGAGCCGACAAGGCTTCTATAGACAACTATACATCTCAAAACTGGAAGCCGACAAGGCCACATACTATCCAACTAGACGTACGGTCTACAAACCTCTAATAGAAACACAACTGTATAAAGACGGGCCTGAGCCACGTCATACCCATATATATCTATATACAAACATATCGTACCAAAATCAAAAGTAACTCCGGATCAAGTGGAGCACTTCAACTCTCGCTGATCAAGGATCCTAAGAATGGGGACCGCCAGTTCACCTACCTGAACCTGCGGGCATGCAACGCAGCGTCCCCAGGCAAAAGGGACGTAAGTACGGATAATGTACTGAGTATGTAAGGCACATAAATAAATACATAAGAGACATGGAAGAGATATAAAGTAATTGACTCAGCTTGCATGTCTGGATAACTCTGTAATAATAAATCACTTTTAGCATCATGTATATGCGTATGAATGTCATGTCGTGCATAGGTATATGTTTCATAACATCATTAGCCTCTAAGGGCATCCCATCATATTATATCGGCCACTGTGGGCAAAATCATCATCGTATACTAGCTGATCAGGTGGTGGTGCATATATAACTCCATAACCTTTCCCATATCCCATATACATATATATACATACATATATACGCGTATATAACGCTGTTTGAGTATACATACATATATACGCATATATAACGTTGTTTGAACCATACTTCAGCCACTGTGGGCAACATCATCATCATATACCAGCTGATCAGGTGGTGGTGCGTATATAATGCCGTAACCTTTTTCCATATCCCATAAACATATATTTACACATATACGCGTATATAACGTCATCTGGTCATGGGTCAATGTGCATATGTAAATGCATGAAATGCATATGACATACATCAATAAAATCTCTCAGTACGTCATAAGGACATTATGCCTCTAATTAATATTATGAAATAAACTTTACCAACATACGTATTTTTGAGACCCATGAACAGAAGATAATAATAATTCACATGGGGAATCAAGAATATAGACACCCCTAGTATTTCTATGGATAGAGTAATTTATGGAAACCATGAGTTTGCTAGTTTCTTCCGTATAATTTGGACCATGCCAAAAGAAATAAGGGATAGACTTAACATACCTGTTCCTGGAATTATTTGAACGAATCTGCTTCTGCAAAAGATGGATGAAATTCACACCTGGACTAACTTGAAATTTCAGACGAATTTATTCTGCTTATAACATTTTTTTTGAACGAAATGTTGGCTAAGGATTGAATTGTTGAATGCTTGAAATTTGGACGAAATGTTTCTGCTCTGGACTATTAAGAATGAGGAGGAAAGACTCTTATTTTAGTTTTTGTTTGTGTTGTTCTCTGCCAAAGTTGAAATAAACTTTTAAAAGAGATACCATTTAAAAGAGACCAAGTTTTGTTACATACCTTTAGTTGTTTAAGTGTTTTACACGTAGATGCTAGGTAGCCACTAATCTTATATGACTACTTAGTCATATGTTTGGTAAGATTTCTTGCTGCCATGTATTTTCTTTGGAGGAAATTATTAATCTTTATCCCCTTATTAGTTAATTAGGTAATGTCCCGTTATCTAGTAATTGATTAATTACCCATATAATTAAAAATTATCTCAAGTTATCTATAAATACTACTCATTTTTAATATACATTATACATTATAATACCGTGTTTATATGGTACCTAGTACGGTACTAGTTCATAATTATCGGGTATTATCGCTCGACCCATATTTTATTCCAAATTGGCCATTTTCAACGAAACTCATTTCTTTAATTCATGTACCCCTTTGTCCTTCATAACACTTATTTATCGCTTGTTATAAATAGTGTAACTACATTAACCTAAAGATAATCTCATTCCCAAGACTACGTCGATTAACTGAAGGCGAAATTTTTAACGTACGAAAACGCGAGATGTAACACATTGGCCTCTGGGCCGAGTCGAGCTCTCTTCTTGGGTGCCATTTACTGAAAATTGGGACAATGCACGAATTAGATAAAGATGTTCTCACCTTCCAATTCATCGCACGATACAGAGTTACAATGAAAGAGTATTTTCCTAAATGTCCATGCAGCCTCGTAATTATAGATGTGGTCGACAACACACCGATAAGAAGGGTTCTACTAGACATGGCTCCGAGACATCCTAGGACACTTGAAAGACCGCACTCTGATACCAAGTTTGTCACGCTCCAAAATCGAGGAACGGGACCGACGCCCAACCGGATGATCCCGGTCAAGCGGACCTGGATTGCCTTTCCTTCCCAATGCGTTGCCCCGTGTTTACAATATACATTATTCCACATGAATTAGTAGTTTAGAGTTTAAGCATGAATTTACCATTTCAATTAATTTCATCCTTTATCCTTTCAACATTTGGTAATAAAAAAACATACAATAATTTCCGATTCGGACCACGATTACTAGTAAACACAATTACTGCCCAAAATACATATATGTACAACCCACATCATGTTTACGGAGCCTCTAAGATTACTAAGAGTTCTCACAATACTTGCTGCCAACAAGGCCCCGGCTATACCTTAGAAGACATAACATATACAAAAGAGATGATATAGACTACACACGACCCCGAGAGGAAATGGGGCTCACCGGATCTGCTGAAGGAACGGAAGGGAAGCACCACTATCGGCGGTCTGAGGTACCTGATGTAGAACCACCTACATCCATATAAAAGATGTAGTGCCCCCAGCCAAAGGGACATTAGTACCTTTGAATAGTAATAGTATGTATGAACAAAGTTTATCTAAGTAAAATCAAATAGTACCCAATTGGAAGACAGTCAGGGTAGCCACACAAGTACCACACACATATACAAAAAATAACAAATGAAGATTCCACAATTACTCATTTTAATTTGTTCATCTGTTGCGGCGCGCAACCTGATCCCACCGTACATTCACATTTCACCCTTATTACCTCTCCACCCTTCCCACCGTACATTCAAATTTCACCCTTATTACCTCTCTACCCTTATTACTTCGTGTTGCGCCGTGCAACCCCATCCCACCGTATATTCACATTTCACCCTTATTTTTTCTCCACCCTTATTACTTCGTGTTGTGGCACGCAACCCAATCCCACTGTACATTCATATTTCACTCTTATTACCTCTCTACCCTTATTACTTCATGTTGCGCCGCGCAACCCGATCCCACCGTATATTCACATTTCACCCTTATTACTTCTCCACCCTTATTACTTCGTGTTGTGGCGTGCAACTCAATCCCACTGTACATTCACATTTCACTCTTATTACCTCTCTACCCTTATTACTTCATTTTGCGGAGTGCAACCCGATCCCACCATACAATCATATTTGATAGCAACAATAACCAACAATTATATCACATGGATTTTCATCATCAAGAACATAAGTTCATATCAACCAACAACTATATGAAGTCAAGGCACAATAATCCTTACCAAATAGTAATTCATATATGGTGTTGCCATAATTTAATTTAACTCAATTAAATCAATCCACAGTTTCTTTTCATCCTTTGCCACACTCGGCTCTTAGTAATTATACCTTCCCACATTAGGGTACGTTAACATTCTTTCATTTAGTAGCATATACTACCATATTGACATATTCAAACATTTAACGAACCTTACACATGAAAGGATAAACACAAAGAATCACCCTTCACAATCGCAATTAGCATGGTAATCGACTAAGAAATTCAGATAATGAAATCTTACACCTCGACACAGCAGGACAATCAATTCACATATGCTCAAGAAAGAATTTCATACCGAGTGCTCGGACACCAACACGATGACTCTACAAATATTAAAGTTAGTCATACATACCTTGAATCGGAATTCCCCTTTAATTTTTTTATCACAAATCACCGGACCATCTAGCACCGTCAATTTATTCCACAATGTTACATATTTCACTTAGAATTAGGAACCATAAACATAACTCAAACTCATTTACGCATTTTATCGAACTCTATGTGACCCCTTAGATTACTAACCCCCTTTTAGTGAATAATTACCCAAACTCGTTTCCCTTTACTAGATTAGGGAGTCTAACTTACATGCATGAAAGGTATCTGCTTTTATCTCCAAGAATCAATTTGTGTGTTCTACCCTTTTTAGCCAAAACCTGAGAATTAAAAGGAAATGGGGTGGGGACTCACCTCTTATAGTGAAGAAGATGACAATTACTCAATAACATCCAGGCTCGAGTGATAGTGAAGAATCAATTTTGGGTGAAGATGGAACCTTCTCTCTCAAGAACTCTGTCTTCCCTCTCTCTCTTTTGTTCAGAAAATCGTTAAAATGGAAAGTGATTTAATGAATTGGGGTCGGGTATAAAAATTAGAATTTTAAAAGTCCCGATGCGGGAATGCGTCAGGAATGTGATCGCATTCCTTCTATGCGGTCCGCATTCCTGTCACATAAATGGCCCTCAAATGCGCCAAAAATAAACCGGACTGCCCAGGTATGCCACCACTATGCGGTCCGCATACCTGTTATGCGAACGCATAGTGCGTCGCATAACCTCCTCCGCAAAAATGGAGGTGCAAGAATGCAACAGCTATGCGGTCTACATTCCCAAAATGCGATCGCATCTTGGGCCGCATAGCTGTCCTCAAATTGGACAACAGACTGTCCATGTATGCGACCACTATGCGGTCTGCATACCTGTTATGCGATGGCATAGTGCGTCGCATAACAATGCAACTCTGGAAAATTTTATCTTTTAAGTCCCGGGGTACGTTTTACTCAAAAAGGGTCCATTAAGAATTGCTACAGTTATAACATTACGGGGGCCTATTTGGGCATTATTTTAGCCATGAAATTTTACGGCTCTTTACAAAACTATGTGAGGAGACTTGCACAAGCATATACGTAGCCAAGCATTTTTATCGGATTAAGGAGATTCTTTGTTGTTGTTGGGTATAGATACCCTTGTTGTATTTTCCTTGTATGTGTGAATGACCCTAATTGGCACGGGAGCCTTCCGTGTAGTTATTAGCTGAAATGAGGGCACAAGGTGCCGAATGTTAGGGTTCGGATATTGGGACCCGTGAGTTGTGATTTTTCCGAGGTTCGGTACCTCGTGATGTTTACTAAGACTTGATGTAAAACGCAGTTGTAATTGCTGAGTTATTACTTTTCCTTGTTGTATATGTGATTCCGGATTTAGTTTGTGTTCCGTTCACTCTTTTTTGTTAGTTCATGTTTTTTCTGCTGATATTTTTTGTTTCCTTCTTTATTCAATTTACTGTATTGTTATCCATATTTCGTAGTCTTTATGTAGATATCATATTTCGCTGTTCCTATATTTATACTTGTTCAGTTCATTAGACTAGTTGGTGTCTTGACTAGTCCTCGTCACTACTTCACCGAGGTTAGTCTTGATACTTACTGAGCACCGTTGTGGTGTGCTTATACTACACTTCTGCATATTTTTGTGCAGATTCCAGGTATTGCATAGACGGTTGACCGTTAGCTAGCAGTACAGATTGCTGTTGTGGAGACTCAAGGTAAAACTTGCTACATCGTTCGCGGGTTTTGGAGTCACCGTCCTATTTTGTTCATACACTATTTTATTTATTTCTGAACAATTGTATTTAGAAGTATAGTAAAATTTTGTAGATCTTATGACTTGTACCACCGGGTTCTGGGAACATGTTTATTGTATAAACAATTCATTTTTTAGAAATTATTAGATGTTAAATTATTATTGTTGTAATTTCAGTAAATGTTAGGCTTACCTAGTCCTTAAGACTAGGTGCCATCACGATACCCAACGGAGGGGAAATTGGGTCGTGACAAGTTGGTATCCGAGCTCTAGGTTCGTAGGTGCTATGAGTCATAAGCAAGTTAGTAGAGTCTTGCGGATCAGTACGGAGACGTTTGTACTTTTCTTCGAGAGGCTATAGAACTATTAGGACAATTTCACTTCCTCATTCCTATCGTGCGAGTTCATTGATCTCGAAGTTTGAACTTGTATCATTCCATTCTATCACAGATGGCGAGGACACGAGTTGCAGTTCCTGATGACATTACCCCCGGAGCAGATGTTGCTAGGGGCAGAGGTAGAGGCCGACGGGGAGAACGTGCTGAAGCTAGGGCACCTACCAGAGCAGCCGTTGAGGAGCCTCCAGTAGTTTCAGTTGAGGG
The DNA here is from genome assembly GCA_005239505.1 of Nicotiana paniculata. NCBI lineage: Eukaryota > Viridiplantae > Streptophyta > Magnoliopsida > Solanales > Solanaceae > Nicotiana > Nicotiana paniculata. The sequence goes on along the minus strand of MDKI01184559.1, from coordinate 14,765 downwards.
GCAGGTACCGGAGGCGCCTACTATTACCCCCAGACTTCAGGAGTCCTTGGCAGAGTTCTCGAGTATGATTGGTAAATTGACTCAGGCAGGACTGATTCCGGGTGCACCATCTACTTCATAGACCGGGGGAGGAGCTCAGAGTTCCGCCACCCACACACCGGAGCAGCCAGATCATGTTGGTCAGGTTTCAGGTGTCATGACGACATAGCCTATGGTCCCAATTCAGCCCGTGGTTAGGGCATCGACATTTGAGGAAGAGTAGCTTAGACTTGCAAGGTTCAAGAAATATGACCCACCTACATTCAGTGGCTTGGCTTCATAGAGTGAAAATGGTTTTCTGGAGGAGTGCCATCGTATTCTCCGCACTATGGGTATTGTTGAGCTGAGTGGGGTTGCTTTTACTACGTTCCAACTTAAAGGAGCGACTTATCAGTGGTGGCAAGCGTATGAGTTAGGTAGCCCGACTGAGTCAGCTTCACTCACATGGGTTCAGTTTTCAGAGATGTTCTTGAGAGAGTTTGTACCTCAGTCCCTTCAAGATGCGTGGCACGTGGAGTTTGAGCAGTTGCGCCAGGGCACTATTTTAGTATTAGAGTATGTCGTCCGATTCAACGATTTGGACAGACATGCACCTACTTTGGTCGCTACCGTTAGAGAGCGTGTCCGTTGATTTATTGAGGGGCTCAGGCATGATATTCGGTTCACTATGACTCGGGAGTTAGAGTCGGATGTTTCAATTCAGCAGGTGGTAGGGATCACTCGTAGAGTTGAGGGCATGTGGGATCAGGAGAGAGGTGACAGGCGGGGATATGAGAAAGAGGACAGGCGAGGCCAGGAGAGAGACGACAGGGAGGCGAGGAGGCCTCGTAGGCCGGAGAAATCTGTTGGTCTTTATTTTGGAGGCCGGGTACGACATGGTATAGATTTTATGGGTCAGCCAGTTCAGTTTGCACTTCCGGCTTCGTACAGTGTTTCAGGTGCTCATGGGTCTCAGAGTGTGGAGATATCAGCCACTTGGTGAGAGATTGTCCCAGACTCCGGACAAATGTGTCACGATGGGGTATTCAGGCTAGTAGGGGGCGCTCAAGAGGGGGAGGCCCGACCCATTGTTGTGTTTCATATAATAGTAGATCGGAGGCCGTTGTGCCAGATGATCTCATACATGTATGTCTTTGATTTGTTATAGAGGGGCACCATTCGTATTTCATATCGGCTCTTCTTATCCGGACGAGTTCCCTTATTTGTTGTTTCATTTATAGGTGAGTTTCATGATTTGCACTTTGTTTATGTTTTTTCCCTATTGGGAGATTCTATGAGTGGTAGCCATGTCTATCATTTATTTTTATTCATTATTGAGAGTTGTGAGACTAGAAGGGAGTCCATGTTGTTCATTATGGTAGGTTTGATGTGGTTCTTGAGTATTATTGGTTATGATTTGTGAATTAGTACTCTACCGGGGTGAGAGTTTCGTAAGTGTTGTGATTTTATTGGAAGAACTGAGTTAGTGGGCTGCGTGCCGCGGTGAAGAGTTATACCAGGATGGGATCCTTATGATTTTTCATGTACTTTGACTTTCCTATTTAAACTGATTCGTAGTATGGTACATATAGAGAGTGGTGCCTGTCGGTCTTGTTTAATATTTCTCTTGTGTGTTTTCCTTATATATGCAGTCATTTTTGTTATGTGTTTCTTGAGTTTTAGCTTGCGGGGTGTGTGCCAAGTGGTGTTAGTTGTGACTTGTTCATTCGGGTGCATAGTTATGAGGTTTTCGTGTTTCTTGCATCACCTTCAATGTTGTGGAGATTTGAAGCGGGTTCCTATCGGATATGAGGCTGATTATTTGTGTTGGTTTTGCTTATGGTCAACTATTGTGATCAGAAGTACTATTATAGGCCTATGTGTGGTGTGTAATGTTGTTTGGTTGTACCTGGTGGGGGTAGTCATGATTTTTTGCAGCTGATTGAGACTCATACCGAGTATGGTTTGGAATCGTGTCTTTTTGAAATGAATGGAAGGTGGGAATTTTGACTCTAAGACTTATCAGCGTTGGTAGAAAAGCTAAATTACAGTTAGGACAGTATCATGAGGCTTAGGTGGATTGAGGTGCGTGAGATCACCCGCGGGTGTATGTTGGAAGTGTGCATTCAGTGATTTGAATACTTCGAGGCAATTCTTGGCACGTTCAAGGATGAACGTTTGATTTAAGAGGGGGAGAATGTAGACTAGGCCGGTCGTTTTGGGAATTTTAGTCCCGTTCGACGGCGTAAGATCTTGTACAGCTTCATATTATGTTTATCGACTTACGTGCATGGTTGAATTCAGTTACCGGATGATTCGGAGTCGAATTGGAAGAAGGATTCTAGTTTTGGAAGCTTAAGTGGTGGGAATTTGACCGGAATTTGACTTTTTGAGTAAACTGCTCCGGAATGGGTTTTGGATGATCTTAACAGCTTTGTGTGGTTATTTTGGACTTAGGCGCACGTCCGAATTTGGTTTTGGAAGTCCGTGGGGTGATATGGAGCATTTCGGCGAAAGTTGAAGTTGGAAAGTGGAAAGATTTGACCAATAGTTGACTTTAGTAATATCGGGGTCGGAATGTGATTCTGAGAGTTGGAGCAGCTCCGTTATGCTATTTGGGACTTGTTTGCAAAATTTGACGTCATTCCGGTTGGGTTGATAGGTTTCAACATGAGTGTTAGAAGATGGAAGAATTTGGAAGTTCATAAGTTCGATTCATGTGCGATTCGTAGTTTCATCGGGCCCTGCCCTGATTGGTCACTTTTCTGGGCCGAGATCGATAAGTGGAAGTCATTCGAAAGGTCTCCGTATAGTTTTTGGGTGTAACGTTGTGGTTGTTCCCTCTCCTTTCAGTCGAGTGACTTCGTACCTATCCTTACCGAGAAAAACGAGTTCCAGAGGCATCTTCCATTCATATCGATTTGGTTTTTTCCGCACCATATTTTGATCTGCCTCTTCTTCGATCAGGAATTTCCAGCAAATTCTTGACTCCTATGTTTGATGTGATTCGAGGTCCCGAGTGAATCCGTGCTAGGTTATAGAACTTGTTGGTATGTTTGGATAGGGTCTCGGGGACCCCGGGCGTGTTCCGGTCTTGTTTCAGATGTTTTTCCTAGTCTTGGTCGGGTCTGTTTCTGGTGTCTCGCACCTGTGACACTTTGGAGCGCATGTGCGGCTCCACTTCTGCGTGAGCCTTCTCGCTTCTGCGATCCTTGAAGTCAGGGAGCTAGCCTGCTTCTACGGATGCTGGCACATAGGTGTGAAGGCCACTTCTGCGGCTTCCCTTACGCTTCTGCAGTGCCGCTGGTGCGACTGTAGATCCCCAGATGCGTTCCCTGGCCTGGGTAACCAAGTTCACAGATGCGGACTAGTTCTCGCAAATGTGATTCCGCATATGCGGTTTCTTGTCCGCAGATGCGGAAGTCCTGGCAGAACATTTAAGTCAAGGGTTGGCCATTTTTCTTCATATTTTGAGTTTGGTCTTCGGTTTTGGGAGCTTCTTTTGGGGTTTTTCAAGCAAATCGATTGGGTAAGTGTTCTTCACCTAGAATCTAACATATCCCATGATTTTATCCTCATTTTTATCATTTAATTTGTGTTTTGAGTTGAGGAAAATGTTGGTTTTTGAAGAAAGTTTTCAAAATGAAAAATCATGATTTGAGGGACGAAATGGTATTAGAATTTGGTAATTTTAGTATGGTTAAACTTGTATCCGAATGGGTGCTCGGGTATTGTAAAAATTTGTCAGGTTACGAGGTGCGGGCCCCGGGGTCGACTTTTGGGTCGATTTCTAGTTCTTTTTGTAAAGATTGAGACTTTATGATCCTGAATAGTTCCTTATGAGTTTTATTTGTGTTTTGAAGTTATTTTGATTAGATTCGAGCCGTCCGGAGGTCTTTTCACCCGAAGAGTTCATTTTAGAGTACTGGGTTGTCTTCTTTGAGGTAAGTATATTGCCTAACCTTGTGTAGGGGAAGTACCCCTTAGGATTTGAGTCTTCTATGTTGATTGTAGTCCGTGTACGCGAGCTGACGAGTACGTGCCCGGACATATTTGTGGAAATTGACCTTTTAGGGTTCCTAGGTCCTTGTATTCATTGAATATGCAGTTATTCTGTCCATGGTTACTTCCTTAATTACTAGATTCACCTTTACCTGCTTAATTAGAATTATTTGCTTCATGATTCACTTTTATTGATATTTGATTCATATGTACCTTAATTGAGACTGAAATTTCTTCCATTTTCCATGTTGCCTTCTCCCAAATTGCTTATCCCGTTTTGAAGTTGTAGTTATTCCTGTTTTGTACATGCCCTCCCTTAATTGAAGTTATAGTGATCTTCTCGCTGCCTACCTTTAGTTGATTTGGATGTACCTCTCATGTAATTGTTCAACCTTAAAATAAGCTTAGAGGTTCTATGCCTTAGTGTACTTACCCTTATGTGGAATATTGGGCTCGTGTTAGTTCTTGTTGTTGAACCATAAAGTGTGGACTATTGTTACATGTTATTTTCTTTCTTGTTGAGTTGTTCTTATCATGCCTAGCTTTCCTTATTGTGGTACTTCCTTTTTAACTAGTTTTACCCTTTTCCTTGTGATCGAAGGTTCTTGAGATTGATTTATTTACCGTATTTTGTATTATTATCATTGAGTGAGAACCTCGTAACTCAACATAGGCTCCTAGTGATGGACGTGGGTATCTTGATGAAGAGGAAGAAGAGGTTTGTATGGGGTCAGCTGAGGATCAGGTGGGGAGCTTTGTCTAAGGATAATGCATGGGAGTTGGAGGGGCGGCTGGCGACTATGGGTGTCTGGAAGAGTGGTGGAGATGGTAGCGCTATATAGATGGTGACAACAGACTGTATAAGGGAGGCAACAAGAGAGGTGTTGGGAGTTTCGAAAGGTTACTCTGGCGGGCACCGCGGCGATTGGTGGTGGAATGACGTGGTCCAAGGTAAAGTGGAAGCCAAGAAAGCGGCTTACATTAAGTTAGTAGAGAGCATCGACGAGGATCAAAGGAGAGCGAACAGAGAAAGATATAAGGAGGCTAGGAAGGAGGCGAAATTAGCAGTCACAGAGGCTAAGACTGCTGCATTTGGTCGGCTGTGTGAGGAACTTGGGGGAAAAGGTGGGGACAAGAAGTTATTTCGGTTGGCCAAAGCGAGAGAGAATAAGGCTCGCGACCTAGATCAAGTGAGGTGCATCAAAGACGAGGACGGTCGAGTATTGATGGAAGAGGCCCAGAATAGGCAAAGAGGACAGTCGTACTTTCATAAACTTCTGAGTGAAGAGGGGGATGGAAACATCGTGTTAGGTCAATTGGGGCACTCCGAAAGTCACTGCGACTTTAGGTATTGTAGGCGTATCAAGGTTGAGGAGGTCGTGGGTGCGATGGGTAAGATGATTCAGGGCAAAGCGACTAGACCAGACGAGATTCCAGTAGAGTTTTTGAGATATGCGGGTAGAGCATTCTTGGAGTGGCTGACTGGGTTGTTTGATGTTATCTTCAGGACGAAGAGGATGCCTGATGAGTGGTGGTGGAGTACAATGGTTCAGGTGTATAAGAACAAAGGTGATATCTAGAATTGTAAAAACTATAGGGGTATCAAGTTACTAAGTCATACCACGAAAATTTGGGAGAGGGTGGTGGAAGGGAGGATAAGGAGGGTGGTTCTATATCGAAAATCCAGTTCAGGTTCATGCCGAGTCGTTCTACTACGAAATCTATCCACCTTATCAGGAGGTTGGTGGGACAATACAAAGATAGGAAGTAGGATTTCCATATGGTGTTTATTGACCTAGAGAAGGCGTATGACAAGGTCCCCAGCGACGTCCTTTGGAGGTGTCTGGAGGTGAAAGGTGTGCCGGTAGCTTACATTAGCATGATAAAGGATATGTATAATGGAGCTATGACTCGGGTTAGGACTGTGGGAGGTGACTCAGAGCCTTTTCCGGTGGTTATGGGGTTACACCAAGGATCTGCGCTCAGCCCGTTCTTATTTTCCCTGGCGATGGACGCACTGCTACACCATATCCTAGGAGAGGTGCCATGGTGTATGTTGTTCGCTGATGATATAATTCTGATTAATGAGACGCGAGGCGGAGTTAATGGGAGACTGGAGGTATAGAGGCAGGTCCTTGGAGTCTAGAGGTTTCAAGTTGAGTAGAACTAAGACATAATATGTGGAATATAAGTTCAACGATGTGACGCGGGAAGCGGATGTGGAAGTCAGGCTTGACTCACAGGTCATCCTCAAGAGAGAACGTTTTAAGTACTTAGGGTCAATTATCCAAGGAGATGGGGAGATCGACGGGGATTTTACGCACCGTATTGGGGTGGGGTGGATGAAATGGAGGTTAGCATCTTGAGTCCTGTGTGACAAGAATGTGCCACCGAAACTCAAAGGTAAGTTCTATAGAGCGGTGGTTAGACCGGCCATGTTGTATGGGGCTGAGTGTTATCCAGTCAAGAATTTACATATCCAGAAGATGAAAGTAGCATAAATGAGGATGTTGAGATGGATGTGTGGGTATACTAGGCTGGATAAGATTAAGAATGAAGATATTCGGGATAGGGTGGGCGTGGCTCTGGTGGACGACAAGATACGGGAAGCGCGACTTAGATGGTTCGGACACGTGGAGAGGAGAAGCCTAGATTCCCCAGTTAGGAGGTGTGAACGGTTGGCTTTGGCAGGTACGAGAAGAGGTCAATGGCGACCTAAGAAGTATTGGGGCGAGGTGATCAAACAGGACATGGCGCGGCTCCAGATTTCCAATGACATGGCTCTTGATAGGAAGGCGTGGAGGTCGAGCATTAGGGTTGTAGGTTAAAGGGTAGTCGAGTGGTTTTCCTCTTTGTCCTGGTTTTCCTCTTTGTAACGACGAGTATGATAGTGTTTTGTCTAGCACTGCCAACGATTTATGTTGTGTTTCACACTTTTGCATAATATTTGTGTTACTGCTTTTCCATTTATTTGCTGCCTCTCACGTTGCAGATATTATTTTTTGGGTTTTATTGTCACACATCTATTGTCGCTGAGCCGAGGGTCTCCCGAAAACAACCTATCTACCCCCTCTGGGGTAGAGGTAAGGTCTGCGTACACTCTATCCTCCCCAGACCCCAATGGTGGGATTTTACTGGGTTGTTGTTGTTGTACTTTTTGTGGTGATGCACGAGGTTTCTGCCATGCGGTTGTGGTTATTATGATGCATGAGATTTCTACCATGCGGTTATTGATATGGGTATTTGCAGGAGGTTTCTGCCGTGCCGTGATTTCTATTGATATTGCACATGCGGCGTGACAAGGCGGGATATATATATGTGGGTTGTTCATGTGGCGAGACAAGGCAGGAACATGATTATGCGCGTGTGGCGAGACAAGGCGGGCATTTACTTTACTATTGCACACATGGCGAGACAAGGTAGGCTATGTTAGGGATTGTTTTGTGATGACTTGTGTTGTCCTGGGTGCATTCTTGTTGTTGATATTGTGTAGTGGTACACTTATCTGTGTGAACTCAGTCTGTGAAAGTTGTGAGAAAACATTTTACGTGTTGTCCTTTCCTTTCCTTATGCTTATTAGTTGGCTTGAACTATGTTAGGACACTTGCACAAGTATACACGTAGCCAAGAAGTCTTATCGGATTAAGGAGCTCGCTTGTTGTTGTTGGGTATATATACCCTTGTTGTATTTGCCTTCTATTTGTGAATGACTCTAATTGGCACGGGAGTCGTCCATGCAGTTATTAGCTGAAATGAGGGCACAAGGTGCCAAATGTTAGGGTCCGGATATTGATAAGTTGGGATTTTGACCGCTTTTACTTGAGTTTTAGCTCGAAAATGCTTAAAGGTATCCTCGAGAACTAATGAAATGAGCTTTCTTGCAGGAAATTGGGAAACGAGCCAAAAAGTAAAAATCAACTAAAAAAGGAGTCAAAATTGGACAAGGATAAAAACAGGGCAAAAATGCTTAGAGTGCGGACTTCACAATTCTGTGTGCGGCCGCAAACAATGAAGGAACCCTGTCAAATTTAGCTTCAAAGTGTGCAGACCGCATAATTCTAGTGCCGCCGTAGAATAGAGGTTCAGAGACTTGGAAACTTTGAAGACTAAAGTTGTGCGGACCGCACAAGTATTGTGCGGCTGCAGAAGTCAATGTGCAACCGCATTCACTATCATGCGGACCATAGAGGAGCAGATTCAGAGAACCTCGAGTTGAAGTTGTGCGGACCATAGGAATTTTATGCGGCCGCAGAATCCAGTGTGCAACTGCAATCACTATTACGCAGACCATATAAGAAGAGATTCAGAGAATACCAATTGAAGATATGCGGTCCGCACGATTTTTGTGCGGTTGCAAAAGCCAAAGGTGCGGTCGCACTCACTTTTGTGCGGTCCGCAGACTAAAGTCCAGACCCCAGCTCAAGCCATGTGCGGACGCACTTAGAATTATGGGGCAGCACAACCTTTGCAGGGGCATTTTTGTGAGATATTTTCAGCTTAGTATAAATAGGACCTTTTGTCATTTTTAGGTTAAGTTTGGTTTTTTAAGAGCACCTGGCCGTTTTTCTTTATTGCTTTAAGTAATTTTGTACTAGATTTGTCTCCAAACACTAGATTTTCATCCCATAATTAATTATTATGGGTTCTCTTTATTTCTTCTTTAATCTCACGAGTAGCTAAATCTCTAGCTAGGGTTGTGACTTAACCCTAGTGTGGGTATTTGATGGGTGTTCGAATTAGGGCATGTTTATTATTGGGTTAATGATATTTAGCCTAGTTCTTGCTTGAACTCAAGGATTAGTGGTTGCAAACACCGATTCATGCCTAATTGACTTAGTCTCTACTTGAGAAAGAGAGATAAGTCTAGGAAAACTGGGCTAACAAGAAATTGGGGTGAACTGAAGAAATTGATAGTCCAAATTAAAGGGTTGAATCTAGAGATAGTAAAACCCGAATTGAGCTATTATCACTTGTATTGTGAAATACCCATTTGGACTTGAGAAAGACATATTGGACAAAATCACTCAAACTACCGGGAGGTATAAAGTGAGTATCCGAGTGTGATTGCTATATTACAATCCCGACCAAGAAAACTTGCCCTAGAGTTTACAACCCATTAGGTAACCAACCTAGGTTGAATTTACGACCCTAGATCCTTTTATCATTTGAAAAACAACTCAAAGCCAAAAATATTGTCATTAGTTCTATGCTTGCATACAATAGAACAAAGTAGAAGTATAATACCAATCAATATTGTGAAAGTGTAATTGAGTCAAAACATGCAATCAAACTAGATATACACCTAATCCCATTTCTAACTCCCTGTGGATTTGATCCCGACCTTAGTTGGGTTTATTATTGCATCGACCACCTCGCTACTTAATTATGGTGTGGGTTTGGCTGAGATCAGATATTGGGACCCGTGAGTTGTGATTTGTCCGAGGTTCGGTACCTCGTGGAGTTTACTAAGACTTGATGTAAAACGTAGTTGTAATTGCTGAGTTATTACTTGTCCTTGTTGCATATATGATTCGAATTTAGTTTGTGTTCCCTTCACTCTTTTGTGTTAGTTCATGGATTTCCGCTGATATTTGTTGTTTCCTTCCTTATTGAATTTATTGTATTGTTAGCCATATTGGTAGTCTTTATGTAGATATCATATTTCACTATTCCTATATTTACACTTGTTCAGTTTATTAGACCAGTGGGTGTCTTGACTAGTCCTCATCACTACTTCACCAAGGTTAGTCTTGATACTTACTAGGCACCGCTGTGGTGTGCTCATACTAAACTTCTGCACATTTTTGTGTAGATTTCAGGTATTGCATAGCCGGTTGATCGTTAGCTAGCAGTGCGGATTGCTTTTGTTGAGACTCAAGGTAAAACCTCTACAACGGTTGCGGGTTTCAGAGTCACCGTCCTATTTTGTTCATACACTGTTTTATTTATTTTTGAATAGTTGTATTTAGAAGTAAATTTTGTAGAGCTTATGATTTGTACTACCGGGGTTTGGGAAAATGTTTATTATATAAATAATTCATTTTTCAGAAATTATTAGATGTTAAATTATTGTTGTTGTTATTTCAGTATATGTTAGGCTTACCTAGTCCTTAAGACTAGCTGCCATCACGATACCCAAAGGATGAGAAATTGGGCCGTGATAATAAATAGGGATATTACTAGATTATATTTGTTATAATTGTAGAGAGCTTTTAGATATTTATAATAAAATATTTTTTCTTCATATTGCTATCAGAACTTCTATGATCTTGGGAGAGAATCAAGTTTCTTCCGCTGCCGGTAGGTGGTGTTAGCTAATGTATGCCGCCCATCTGGCCAAAAATATGTTGGCAAAATTATTGATATTTTTCAACAGAATTAGACTATTCGAGTAAAAAGTTTCAAGACAGATTCAAGAAAAAAAGCAAATTTAAAGAGGTGCAGACAAATATGGCACAAGATGAAGAAACACTTTCCTAAAAGTTGCAGAGAGGTTTAAAAAAGTTGGAAGTTGATTATATGTTTCAACAAAATTGAGTGTTGGTGACAAAGTGCATCTACGGGTGTTGATGACCGGTGGTTCAACGAAATTTGGTGTTGGTGACAAAGTGCATCAACATTGGTGTCAAAGTGCATCAATTTGAGTTGGATACAAGTGCTTCAACAAAATTGGGTGTTGGTGACAAAGTGCATCAACGGGAGTTGGAGACAGGTGCTTCATTAAAATTAGGTGTTGGTGACAAAGTGCATCAACGAGAGTTGAAGACAAGTGCTTCAAAAGAAATTGGTTATTGGTGGCAAAGTACATCAACGGGAGTTATAGGCAGGTGCTTCAACAAAATTGGTTGTTGGTGAAAAAATGCATCAACGAGGGTTGGAGACATGTGCTTCAACAAATTAAAAGTTGGAGAGAAGTGTTCCAATACAATAAGAAAAACAATGGATGTTGAAGAGAAGTGCCTCAACAATTGAAGATTGGAGAGAACTGCTCAAAAACAAGAGAAAACGTATACAATTTTGAATTACGGGAGAATGTTGGAAAACTAATTCAAAGTTGTAGTAGGAAACCTTAATTTTTAGGATTTGGTTTATTTAATTCATGTCTCAATAGAATTTGTAGTTAGAATAAATATAAGAATAGTCTTTCATATTTCTAGTTAAAATAGGTTTCGTACTATTATAAATAAAGGTATTACTAGATTATTTTAATGTGTGGAGACTTGTGAAGACTGCTGTGAGCTTTCAGAGATTAATAATAAAATATTTTCCTTCACTTCGAATATTGACCCGCTCCGATTTTAAAATATCATTCTCTCTCTCTAGTAAAAAATTGTCAACTATTATTAGTACATCATATGAATCCAATGTGTATGAAATTGAATAATACCCGTTACACAGAACATAAAACCTTACATATCAATAGAACAAATAGCAAATATAAATTAAAATAGAAATAGACATTACATAAACAGTAAAAATTTGAAAAAATCCTTAGATTTTCACAGAGGAATGACAAAAAATAGTCAAGAAAACCCCTAGAAATTCTAAGTAAAAAAATTATACAATAAAGAATACCTATTATATAAACAAAAAGAATCTAAATTTTTTGCATTAAGAAGAATATGACAATTCCTTCTATCTTCCATAAAATTATTCTAATAGAGAACTCAATTTTGAGTTTGCCTCGTGAATACTCGAAGACATACACTCGTAAAAAATGCTCACTAAAATGAAATCCCGAAAAGGCAGAGGTGTGTGTGTTTGTGTGTGTGTGTGTGAGAGAGAGAGAGAGAGAGAGAGAGTTATGTTTTAAAATTGGGACAACTCAATATCTGGGTAGGTTACGGGTGAGTTTAATTATAATTTGGCTTAGGGTTTATGTTAGGCCAATGAGACGATGATACGTGAATATTAATTAAAAAATTTCCAGAATTTTCTGTTAGTAATAAGGATAATGTTGAGCCACAAAAATAACAGTACGGGAAAATGGACCCATATTTTGATTTCTTAGTCGATAAGGCCCATTCTTCCCAACCCGTTGTCAAAAAATTTCAATCTCAGCAAAGAAATATGACGCACACTCCTTTTAACATTCTTTTTCACGACCCAAAATTCATAAAAGGTCGTGATGGAGCCGGATACCACTGTCAGGCAAGCCAACACTAAATAGTTAATTAAATTGTTGTTTTAGTATTTCTGAAAACATAAATTTCCTTCAATTTAACTAGTAACAAATGAACCTTAAGGAATAATATTAACGTTTTCCCATTTCAATACTAAATATCCTATAATCATTCCAGAACCGGTGTCACAAGTGCATGAGCATTTATTAGGAAGTAAAATAAAATACAATAACTGTCCGGAATATAAATTTGGACAGAAAAGAAGATAAAAGTTCTCTGAAGAAGACTCTGCTGGCTGCGGGTCGTCTCATAAGATGCAACTCACCTAAGTTCCCATATCAACCATGCCGCTGCTCCCACAAGCCCACTATCCATACATGTACCTGTTCAACAAGTGTAGTATAAGTACGAAAACAACACGTACCCAATAAGTATCCCGTCTAACCTCGAAAAAATAGTGACGAGAGGTCGACTCCGACACTTACTAGTTGTCCAATAATATGATAATACGGACTTCTAATTAAGCATGATATAAAACATAAGACTCAGTACAAGAAATAATTGAACAAGTCTTCCACATAATTAAGAGCTTAAATCACTTCCATCCCTTAAAACATGTAATCGCACAAACAATGAATTTATACCAATTACAAAAAAAAGATTCTCAGTTCTGTTATCACACACAAATACCACCGAGGACGTTCGATCCGATCCAACATAAATGTAAACTATGAACTGCCTAGTGTCGAACGGCGCGAACCATAGATGCATCTATTACCCCGCTCACGAGTCATACATGCTACATAGTCAACTATAAATTTAAAGAATTAACCCACTCGTGAATCATACATGCGACGCAGTCAAATATAAATTTAAAGAATTACCCCACTCGCGAATCATACATGCGACGCGATCAAATATAAATTTAAAGAATTACCCATCATGCGAATCATACATGTGATGCGGTTACACATATATTTCTTAAGTTATTATACCATTCTTCCATTCCTTTCAAAATACGAAGTTCAAATGAAAACCTTTAAGATCCCAATTTTTATAACAATTTCAACTCCTTCCAAACATTTAGTAAGCAACTCAATCCCGCTACTTCTCAAGGCAAACAATAAACATAAATCGGTAACAATATAAACAAGGCCTGATATAGGCCTAAAAGTACCCGAACATAGGCATAGTTAGTAGCTACATACTGACTCTCGTGACCTCGTACGTACGTATCCCCCACAAATAGAAATACATAATCATTTAGTTCACCTATGGGGTTTAATTCCCTCTACAAGATTAGAAAGGAGAATTACTTTGTTCCGAAGTTCCATAGCCGACTTCCAAGCCTTTCCAACAATTCTAACCGATGCCCAACACTCCAAAACTAGTCAATAAATGTGAAACCCATAAAAATATACTCTAATACTCACGGCAATTCAGCTTAAATAATTTCCCAACTCCGCTCGAAAAGTCGATAAAATCGCCTTGGGGCCCACGTGCCTGGATTCCAAACAATTTCGAAGATAAACTTTACCTATAACCCCACAAACTCAAATATATGATTTATTCTCAATTCCATTCCAAAATTCGTGGCCGAAATCAAAAAATACCAAATCCTAGGTTTTCTACCAAAACCCCACAATTTCTACTAATTTCCATGTCTAAATCTGTCACGACCCCAAATCCTAACAGGTCGTGATGTCACCTATAGTGGAACTACTCTAGCCAACCATCACCTAATTACACATTCGTTCTATTATAATACTTCAAGAATCAACAATAGGCAGCAAACAAAACATTAAATTATCTCTTTAAGTCTTTACGTCCCCATAATAATCTAACAGTCTAAACAACTCTCCCAAGACTGGAGTCAATGATCATGAGCATCTAAGAAATAAAACTAACTCTGATAATGTCTTAATCAATATCTATGAAATAAATACTAATACCATAAAGGAAGGGAAATGGACAAGCTGCGGACGCTGGACAGCTACCTCGAAATCCGTTAAATGCTGAAAGCGAACAAAGACAACTACTGCTCCGAACTGGTACCTGTATCTGCACACAGGGGCGCATGGAGTAATGATGAGTATGTCAACTCAGTAGTAATAAAAATAAATCACAGTCTGAGAAATACGAAACACCCATCCCATATACACAATTCACAAAAATAGTAAAGCACCATGTCACCATAAAGTATTCATCAAATACATAAGTTCGAAAACCAATTCCCAGAAATCCTTTGAAACAAGTATAATTTCAATAAATCTTAGTAAAATTCTCAGTAAATCAGTTTGAAAAACGAAGTGAATCACAATCAAAAACTCAGTAAAATCATCATAAATCTGCCCCTCGGGCCATAATCATTTCTTGTAACAATTTCCCTCAGCACTTCACAATCACTCAGTATCAGCCCAGCGGGCAATCTCACAGTCACTCAGTATCAGCCCAGCGGGCAACCTCACAGTCATGCAGTATCAGCCCTGCGGGCATCACTCACACTCAGTAGGTACATGCACTCACTGGAGTGTACAGACTCTGGAGGGGCTCTGTAGGTCCCAAACCGCACACGCAAGTATACGTGGTCGTAGCAAGTAATATAATATTAAATCGAATGTC
>MDKI01016757.1:0-23253 GCA_005239505.1 Nicotiana paniculata | reverse complement strand
GGTGTTCCCTGTGAGATATTCACGGATCACCGGAGTTTGCAGCACATATTCAGGCAGAAAGATATCAATTTGCGCCAATGTAGATTTTTGGAGTTACTTAAGGATTATGACATCACTATACTGTACCACCTGGGAAGGCTAATGTGGTGGCGGATGCCTTGAGTCGCCGGGCGGAGAGTTTGGGGAGTTTGGCATATCTTCATGCAGCTGAGAGACCTTTAGCCTTAGATGTTCAGTCCTTAGCTAGTCAGTTCGTGAGATTGAATCTTTCTGAGCCTTGTTGGGTGTTAGCTTGTGTTGTTGCTCGATCTTCTCTTTATGACCGCATCAGAGAGCGCCAGTATGATGATCCCCACCTTCTGGTTCTTCAGGACATGATCCGGCGGGGTGATGCAAGGGATGTGACTATAGGTGATGATGGCATGATGAGGATGCAGGGTCGTATCTGTGTGCCAAATGTGGGTGGGATTCGGGAGTTGATACTTGAGGAGGCCCATAGTTCACAGTATTCCATCCACCCGGGTATCACAGAGGTGTACCAGGATCTGCGACAACACTATTGTTGGCGAAGGATGAAGAAGGACATAGTGGAGTTTGTGGCCAAGTGTCTCAACTGTCAACAAGTAAAATGTGAGCATCAGATACCGGGATGATTACTTCAGCAGATTGAGCTTCCAGAGTGGAAGCGGGAGCGGATCACCATGGACTTTGTGGTTGGACTTCCTCGGACTTTGAGGAAGCATGGTGCTATTTGGGTGATTGTGGATCGGCTGACCAAATCAGATCATTTAATCCCAGTGTTGACTACATATTCATCCGAGAGGTTGGATGAGATTTATATCAGGGAGATTGTTCGCCTCCACGGTATTCCAGTATCTATCATTTCAGACAAAGGTACATAGTTCACTTCACGGTTCTAGAGAGTCGTTCAGCATGAGTTAGGCACCAGGGTGGAGTTGAGTACAACCTTCCACCCTCAGACGGACGAGCCGTCCGAGCGCATGATTCAGATTCTCGAGGATACGCTCAGTGCCTGTATGATGGATTTTGGAGTGTCATGGGATCGATACTTGCCATTTGTAGAGTTTTCTTATAATAACAGCTACCGGTCCAGCATTCAGATGGCACCGTATAAGGCTTTGTATGGTAGGCGGTACAAGTCTCCAGTGAGATGGTTTGACCCGGGCAAGGCCAGATTGTTGGGTATAGATTTGGTTCAGGATGCCCTGGACAAGGTGAAGGTGATTCAGGAGAGACTTTGCACAACTTAGTCCAGGCAGAAGAGTTATGCGGACCGGAAGGTCCTTGACTTGGTATTTATGGCTGGTGATCAGGTTTTGCTTCGAGTATCGCCTATGAAGGGCATCATGAGGTTCAGAAAGAAGGGTAAGCTGAGTCCGAGGTTCATTGGACCTTTTGAGGTATTGCAGCGGGTTGGGGAGATTGCTTATGAGTTGGCCTTGCCTGCCAATCTAGCAGGAGTTCATTTGGTATTCCACGTTTCTATGCTCCAAAAGTATCACGGTGACCCGACCCATGTTTTGGATTTCAGCTCAGTCCAGTTGGACAAGGATTTATCATATGTTAAGGAGCCTATAGCTATATCGGATAGGCAGGTCAGGAAGCTCAGGTCAAAGAATATTTCCTCATTCAAGGTTCATTGGAGGGGTTATCTGGTCGAGGAGGCGACTTGGAGACCGAGAAGAATATGTGGAGTTAGTATCCTCATCTTTCCACAGCTTCAGGTATGTTTCTACACTTATTCGAGGACGGACAATTTTCTTAAGAGGGGGAGAATGTAACGACCTGGTCGGTTGTTTTCAGAGTTAGCACCCCAATCCTCTAATAAAGGCTTCTCTCGTTTCTATTTATGCTTTTGGAACTTGTCGGAATGCTGAGTGGTGAAATTCGGAGGGATTTTGGACACATAGTCCATAAATGTGAAATTTAGCTTTAAGAATCAGGCCGTAGTTAGAACTGTGTGAAGACGGATCCGGAATAGAATTCTGTCGACTCCGTTAGATCCGTTGGGTGATTTCGGGGTTAGGAATGTGTTTGTAACGTGTTTTCGAGGTCTGTTGTAGATTTAGGCTTGAATTTGCGAAAGTTAGAATTTCGGCGATTTCAGCCGATAGGTGAAATTTTGATATCGGGCTCGGAATGGAATTCCGAAAGTTACACTAGGTCCATAATGTAATTTATGACATGTGTGCAAAACTTGAGGTCATTCGGATGAGTTTTGACGTGATTCGGCATCGAATGTGGATGTTAGAAATTTCATATGTTCTTAGGCTTGAATCTATGCATAATTTATGATTTTGACGTTATGAGATGTGTTTTTAAGGATCGACCAAATTTAAATGTAGTGTTAGGATTGGTTGGTAGGTTTGGTTGAGGTTCCGGGGGCCTCGGGTGTTTTCGGGTGCTCAAACGGGCATTTTTGGCCTAAAACACTTTGTTGGTTTTCTGGTTTTTGCAGCAACAGTTTTCCTTCACTGCGATCACGTAAGTGTCTCCGCGATCGCGTAGGGTAAGTGGGGGAGGTATGCATTTTTTTCACTTCGATCGTAAGAAGAGGTCTGCGATCACATAGCTTGGGTAACTCAGTCACCGCGATCGCATAAGCAAGTGTCGCGATCACATAGAACTCCTTAGGCAGCAAAAGGTGTGAGCATTACTCTACGAGGTCGCTTGAGCATGTACGCGATCTCATAGGTCTAGGTCCACAGGGTTCACGATCGCGAGTTGGGTTCTGCGATCACATAGCATGAATCCCAGGCGTGAAATTTTACTCTCCATGATCTCGACTCAATGTACGCGATCGCATAAGGCAAATCAATGGGCAGTGTTTTAAGGCCTCAAATCCGAGGGTTTAAGCTATTTTTACAAATTCAAATTTGAGAGCTCGGGAAGGGCGATTTTTGGAGACTTTTGCACCTGATCAACTTAGGTAATTGATTTCTACCCAACTTAGGTCAATTCCCATGATTTGGGAAAATTGGGATAAACTTCATATACTGAATTCCTGCGTTGTGATAGGGTTTTTGACATCGGATTTGAGAGATTCTTATATGGTTAGACTAGTGAGTGAATGAGTGTCCGGAAAATATAATTTTTACCCGATTCCGACACGTGGGCCCGGTGGATTTTTGGGAAAATTTCCTAATTTGACGTATTAGCTTCGCAATAATTAGCTATTTTGATTCCTTAAAGAGTTATTTACATTATGCAATCGAATTTAATAGATTTGGGCCACCGGGAGTCGGATACTCGTGGCAAGAGCGTGATTTTGGGTAGAGTAGCGCAGTTGAGGTAAGTGGCTTGCCTAACTCTGTGTTGGGGACTTCCTCTTAGGTGTTTTTGATACTGTGTTTGTTATATGGGCACCGTGTATGTGAGGTGACGACTGCGTACACAGGCTACTTTTTCTAAAACTCCACTTTTTTTCCTTTCATGAAGTAAATAATTAACCCCTATTTCATTGTTTCCTATATTGACTGTGTGGTGTAGCTTACGAATGAGCATGTCTACATGTCTTACTTGAGTTATTCCTATTTGTTACTATTTTTACCATGTTTAGGTAGTTTTATCTTAATTTGCTTGTGATTTCATGCTAAACTGCTCAAATACACAATATCCGGTATTCATTGCATTGCATATTTAAATTGTGACTAAGGACTAGATTTCGGGAGCTTCCCCCCTGTACTGCATAGCATATTTAGATTGGGACTACTGACGAGATTTCGGGATCTTTCCCCCTGTACTTTTCACGACCCAAATCGATGGGCCGCGCCGGGTACCTGAGTCCTACCTGTCAAACACCCCTAAACATGTGTCTAATATATGAACCCGATCTGCTGAATTCCGAGAACATTATACATGAAGGAAATCTGCACAAAAAGGCATACATACATATACGTACAACATACGTAAGACTAGCCGATAAGGATGCTATAGACAACTATATATTTCAAAACTGGAAGCCGGCAAGACCACATATTATCCAACTAAACATACTGTCTATAGACCTCTAATAGAAACATAACTGTATAAACACGGGTCTAGGACACGTCATACCCATATATATCTATATACAAACGTATCGTACCAAAATCAAAAGTAGCTCCGGATCAAGTGGAGCACTCCAACTCTCGCTAATCATGGATCCTAAGAAGGGGGACCGTCAGTTCGCGTACCTGCACATGCGGGCATGAAATGCAGCGTCACAGGCAAAAGGGACGTCAGTACGAATAATGTACTGAGTATGTAAGGCACATAAATAAATACATAAAATACATGGAAGAGATATAGAGTAATTGACTCAACCTGTATGTCTGGATAACTCTGTAATAATAAATCACTTTTAGCATCATGCATATGCGTATGAATGTCATGTTGTGCATAGGTATATGTTTCATAACATCATCATCCTCTGAGGGCATCCCATCATATCATATCGGCCACTGTGGGCAAAATCATCATCGTATACCAGCTGATCAGGTGGTGGTGCGTATATAACGCCATAACCTTTCCCATATCCCATATACATATATATACATACATACATATATACGCATATATAATGCCATTTGAATATATATACATATATACGCATATATAACGCTATTTGAATATACATACATATATACGCGTATATAATGCCGTTTGAATCATATTTCAGCCACTGTGGGCAACATCATCATCATATACCAGCTGATCAGGTGGTGGTGCGTATATAACGCCGTAACCTTTTCCCATATCTCATATACATATATTTACATATATACGCGTATATAACTCCATCTGGTCATGGGTCAATTCACATGTATGAAATGCATGAAAAGTACGTAATAATGTCAATATTCCTTCCGGATAAACTTTTCCAACTGCGTATTATTCTAAGACCCATGAACAGAAAATAATAATAATTCTCATGGGGAATCAAGAATATAGACACCCTTACTATTTCTATTAATAGAGTAATTTATAGAAATTGTGTATTTGCTCGTTTCTTCAGTATAATTTGGACCGTGCCAAAAGAAAGAAGGGATAGCCTTAACATACCTTAATTTCTCATAAGAGCACGAGAAGGTCGTAGATTAATCATTCAAACTTGGATAATTTTTTTGCATGAATTTCCAAAGATTTATCCTTAACTTAAGGGAATCTGAAGTTTTTTTTTGTTCTTTCTTCACACAAAAATAATGTGTGAGTGTTATATGTATATCTCAAATAAAGTGAATGAAAAGAAAGAGATATAATCCTAATGTTCCTTGGTTTTAAGTACTACCACCGCTCCTTCTTTATCAATGGCCCATTTAGGATGCATGGATTCATGCCACTTATATAAAAGATGTAAGAGTCACAATATGTTATGGCAAAAGCTGCCACGTGGAGGTGGGTCCTAATGTTATCCCAAATTTATTAGTTAATTAGGTAGTATTTTGTTACCCGGTAATTAACCAATTACCTGTATAATTAAGAATTATCTCAATTTACCTAAAAATACAATTCATTTTTAATATACTTTATACATCATTTTATCACGGACATATGGTACTAGCCTATAATTATCGGGTATTATCGCTCGACCCGTATTTTATCCCAAATTGGCCACTTGTAACGAAACTCATTTTCTTTAATTCGTGTACCCTTTATCCGTTATGACACTTATTTCTCTCTTGTTATAAATAGCATAAATACATTAACCTCAAAATAATCTCATCCCCGAGTCTATGTCAATCAACTGAAGACGAAACTTTGAACGTACGAAAACGCGAGATGCAATAGTACTGCATTGCATATTTGTTATTGAGATATATGTTGTGCTGAACCGAGGGATCTCTTTTACTATTCCTTGCAGTTTACCGTTTCTAATATTTTGATTTAGCTTATTATCTATATCTTCTTAGATTTTTAACTGTTTTACTATAAACATCTAGTAGAGCCTTAACCTGGCCTCGTCACTACCTGACTGGGGTTAGGCTTGGCTCTTACTGGGTACAAATTGTGGAGTACTCATGCCCTTCCCTGCGCATGTTTTCCATGTGCAGATCCAGGTACCAATACACATCATTTTGGCTAGGAGTACTTAGCAGCTGCCAGGAGACCGCGAGGTAATTATGCCGCATCCGCAGAACCCCCACGAGTCCCATTCTACTCTAGTATAGGCATAGGATACTTATATAAATAATCTCGTATTCCATTGTATAGAGCTTGTGATTATTGTGATGTTCCGGGTTTTGGGAAGTAAGAGTTGCAAATGCCGAGCGGCTGGGTTATATATTTTTCTTCTTATTTTCTATTTCTATTGTTATATTGCGTTATTTCCCGCATGTTTTAGGCTTACCTTGTCGTAGAGAATAGGTGCCGTCACGAGACCGTCTGGAGGGTCATTCGGGTCGTGACACAAAGTCATCGCAAATTTTCAGGACACATTGCACTATGCAATGGCAATTTTACATACGTGATCGCACTGTTTTTTCCCCCAGGTAAGTAAATAGTTTTAAACACTGGAAATGACCCTTTCACTCAAATCTTCTTCCCCAAAGACAAAAATTCTCACACTGGTTCTAAAAAAAATCACCCAACGGTTTTCTCTCTTCAAATTCAGACCCCTAATCAAGTTCAATCTCTCAGGTATGTACTTTATACCTTCATTCTTTATTTAACAAATTCAATTTTGGTGTGATATTAATGTAAATAAACACCCTTTTTTTTTCACCTCCACTGTTTATGAGTTTTAATTTAGAGATTTTGTGTTTCATCTTGTGTTTGGTTGTGTGCATGCTTGCTGGGTGAGGTTGGTTGAGTGAATTCCTTATGCTTCTTGAACAAATTTGGGGGCTAAATATGTGCCCTAGCTATTTGAAATTCATGTAAAAGTCTACTGCCCCTTGTGTGTTTGTGAAAATGCCCAAGAGAAAATTCAACTGGGCGAAACAAGGAACTTATGCGATCGCAAGGCTCTGAGTGCGATCGCACAATGTTAAAATTGCAAGGTGGAATTTTTAACTTATGTGATCCAACCTTATACTTTGAGATCACACAGTGTAGCACCGTGAACAAGAAGCAATTTCAATGAAAGGAATGCGATCTCACTACCTTGCAAAGCTGGCAGTAAAACAGTAGCTTCGCCATTTTTTGTGTTGTTGCTTCGCAGCTCATTTCATTGGCCTAAATACATTATAACACAGTGTATAAATTACATGTTCATGCGTTTAAAATTTGGTCTCAATTTGTAGGTACTTTGTGCACAACATGGCCTGGAAAAATGTGGAAAATATCCAAAATGTTCAAGAATATGTTTCCCCAGCTATAGAAGACGAATATTTTGATGCAACGAGGTTCACAACGTCTCAGTGTGAAAGGAATTATGACAAGCTCATGTGAAAGAGAATTTTCAAATAAATAGGCATCCATCTAAACAACCTCGATGCTAAGATGTCGGTGTTTTTCCGGCGACTGACCGACAATGGATGGATATGCTTTGCTCATGAACCAATCAAAGCGAACTACACAATAGTTCGTCAGTTTTACGCCAACGCAGTGAACAATAATTTCCAGGGGGGTGTATTCACTTTTTCCAGGGGCAAGCGGATCAACTTTGGGCCCGAGGTAACAAATGAACACTATGGGCTTTCCAATGCTGAAGATGAGGTATACAGAGCCAGGGGAAGAGAGGGAGGAACGCAGTGGTTCAACCGACTTGAGAAAGAATACATAAAGAGGTTGATTCTCATAAGTTCACTGTGGAAGCCAAATTTTGGCTATCCAATATCTGTGACAGGATTGTGCCTGCTAGATATGAGGCTGAGGTGACGCCTGAGAAGTCATTGATGATCGCTGCTATTATGGATGGCCTTCCAGTGAATGTGGGCCAACAGATTGTGATAGAAATTGAGGAAGCATGCAACGGAAGGTCTAGAATCCTATTCTTCCCCTCATTGATCAGTCAGTTGTGTTATGATGCTAAGCTGCTACCGAACCCGACTGATGTTGAAAAGGACCCTCCCGTAGCAATTTATCCATTGCTTCGAAAAGGGCCAACTAGCAAGAAGAAGAAGAGAAGGATTGAAGTGTTATCTCCTTCATTTGGGCAGTTTAATGAGTCCGCCGAGGGATGCGGTGGTGCCTCCACAGCTACAGTAGGATCACAGGTCCCCATGGAGCCCCTTACTTATGGCCCCCAAACTATGCGCCACATCTCCCATCAGATGT
Organism: Nicotiana paniculata; assembly: GCA_005239505.1. Lineage (NCBI taxonomy): Eukaryota > Viridiplantae > Streptophyta > Magnoliopsida > Solanales > Solanaceae > Nicotiana > Nicotiana paniculata. Next base: position 15,033 of record MDKI01016757.1, on the reverse strand, counting down.
ATGGTGTAGAGACTCATATTTGACAGCTTGTCGCGGGTCTTCCCTCTGGTCCATCTGGTGAGGGCACTTTGATTGGGTCTGGTAAGAAGCCACCAACCTTGGATGATGTAGTGCTGGAGCAAAAGGCAATCAAAGGAAGATTAGAGGACATGTGGCTCAAAAGAAGGCGACAGCTGAAATTCAAGGAGCATCAAAAGAAGAAAAGCAAGTTTATCTCTAGGATGATGTACAAGCGTAGTTCACTATGTGGCTCACAGGATTCTGAGGATGATGATGATGATGAGGATTTGGAGCTCAGATTTCCCTCTACCTCCAGTGAAGAGTGATTCCATTCAGGGAGCACCTCTTTCATTTTGTTTTGCTTTGATTAGTTTCACTGGGGACAATGCAACACATTAGGTTGGGGGTGGCTCAAATTTGATATATGTTGTAGAGCATCTCGTAGAGCATGATATATTTCTTGTGAGTTGTGAGGATTGGTTGACGTTTTTAGTTTATTTATAATATTTTGTTGGCTTGTATTTTTTTTATTAGTTGTTTTTATTTTTGTTTTTATTTTTCATAGTAGTATTTATCATTTTTCTTTGTTAACATTTATTTCTCTTGTTATTATTGATGTTTATTTTTGTTTCTTTTTGTTGATTTAATTATAATAGTGTCGCGCCCCATTTTTCCCCCAAAGCACTCCTTTCGGGACCCGGTTGAAAAGGGTTTATGACATTGGGTTGAGACAGCTCGTTCCTTTCGGGAAAGGGGGTTTGCATTTTTTGAAGAGTCGCCACCTAACGATTTTAAGGTGCGTTAGGGCACCTAGGGGTTTAATTTATAACTACGTTTGATAACCAGAGACAGGGTAAGGTCTTGAAATTACCCTAAGGGGAGGGTGTTAGGCACCCCTCAGGATCCACAAGTGTGGATCCCGGCCCAACAACTTTTGTGAATTTGTACAATTTAGGAAATAAACAAGTATGGCTTAAATAATAGGGGATTAACTCTCATCTTCAAGAACCACATAGGTGTGTCCCATTTTAGCTATATTTAGAGAATTTAAGGAAGAAATGGGGTGAAAAATTTACCTCTTATGGTGAAGAAGACAACGGCTACTCGAAGATTTCCATGCCTGAGTACAGATGGTGGACTGATTTGATGAAGAAGATGACTTTCTCTCACAAAACTCACTCTCCCTTCTCTCTATTTTAGTCAGATAGATGGTAAAATGAAAGGGGTAGGTGTTTTATTAGGATGGGGAAGGTATAAAATTTATAATTTGAAGCCCGAAAGCAGGGACTGCGGTGTCACGCCCAAAAATCAAGGGGCGAGACCGGCGCCTAATCGGATGATCCCGGTCAAGTGGACCTGGTTTGACTTTCCTACCCAACACATTGCCCCGTGTCTATAATGTAAATTGTTCCATATTAATGAGCCAGTTTAGATTCAAGTACGATTTACAACGTAAGTTTATTTTCCTCTTTTAACTTTCAACATTTGATAATCCAAAAACATATATAATAATACAACTTTTCCAATACGGACCACGATTTAGACTGAGCGCGTCTACTGCCCAAAATAACTATATACAACCTACACAGTGTCTACAGAGCCTCTAAGAGTACTAGGAGTTTTACATAAACTTGCCGTCAACAAGGCCCCGGCTATACCTTTAATGACACAACATATACAAAAGAAGACGGTATAGACTACATATGGCCATGAGAGGAATTGGGGCTCACCAGAACTGCTGAAGGGATGAAGAGAAGGCACCACTATTGGAGAACAGAGCTACCTACTATAGAACCACCTACGTCCATATAAAAGATGTAGCGCCCCCGGGAAAGACGTTAGTACCATTGAATAGTGCTAGTATGTATGAGCAAACTTTAAGTAAAATCAAAGCAATGCACAGATAGAAGGCAGTCAAAGAAACCAAACAAATAATACACAGAAACACAGCAAACACAATAAGAGTTTCACAGTTTTTTATTTCAATCACTCTCCTGTTGCGGCGCGCAACCCGATCCCATCGTAAAATCATATTCCACCCTTATTTCTTCTCATCATTCAACCCTTGTTTCTTCTGTTCATTCCACCCTTATTTCTTCTGTTGCGGCGTGCAAACCTATCCCACCGTACAATCACATTTGACCCTTATTACTTCTCAATATATCATCATTATTTCACCGGTTGCGACGCGCAACCCGATCCCACCGGAAAATCACATTTCATAGAAACTACAACAGCCCACAATTTAATCACAAGGCTTCATATCATCAAGATTATAATTTCATACCAACCAAACAAACATGTGTTCACAATAGTATTTACTAAACAGTAAGTCTTGTACGGTATGCCATAATCATTTATCTTAATAAAATTAGCCCACATTTACTTCCTATCATTTGTGGCAACATCAACCAAAAATTCAATCACAAATATTCTCATCATCAAGTACATTCATTCGTAACAACCAAATAACCATATGAAATCAAGGCCACATAAATCTTTACCAAACAGCGAGTCAAATGGGGTATGCCATCAACATATAACTCAATTGGTTAAATTCACATTTCCTTTCCATTATTTACTATACAGTATTTAGCACTTAGATACATTCAACAATTGTATTCGTTATCATTTCTTTCGTTTGGTAGTACATCCTTCCATACCAATGTATTCACCATTTATCAAGCTTTGCACATGATAGAGTAAACACAAGAAATCACTCCTTTCACAATCTCATATAGCATGGTGGCATAGCAATCAACTAGGACATTCAGAGAATAGAGTCTTACGTGTCAACATATTAGAACAACCAATTCACATATGCATAATCCATGAACTCATACCGAATTCCTGGACACCAACAAGGTGACTCTACGAAGATTAAAGTTAGCCATACATACCTCGAATCAGAATTCCCTTTAATTTCAATCACAATTCACCGAACCGTCTAGCACCGTCAATATTGTTCACAATGCGACACATTTATCTTAGAATTAGGAATCTTGAATTCATTTGGGCATTTTATCAAACACTATGACCCCCCTTAAATTTCAAATCCCCCTGTTCAATGAAAATTACTCCAACTTACTCCCCCTTTGCGAGATTGTTACAAGTCATGTACATGCATGCAAGGTTTTAGCTTTTATCTGAAGAACCAAACTATGTGTGTTTTATTCATAACTAAACTCTGAGATTTGGGGAAATGGGGTGAAGAATTACCTCTTGTGGTGAAGAAGACAACGACTACTCGATGATTTCCAGGCCTGAGCGGATTTGATGGACTGATTTGATGAAGAAGATGACTTTCTCTCACTAGACTCACTCTACCTTCTCTCTATTTTAGTCAGATAGATGTTAAAAATGAAGGGGAGGGGTGTTTTAGTTAACTAGGGGTCGGGTTTTAAAATAAGAAATTAGAAGCCCCGAAGCAGGAAATGCGGTCAGGAATGCGATCGCATTCCTGCTATGCGGTCCGCATTCCTGTCGCATAAATGGCCCTCAGCTGGGCCAAAAAGCAAAGCAGGCTACCGAGGTATGTGACCACTATGCGGTCCACATACCTTTTATGCGATCACGTAGTGCGTCGCATAACTCCATCCCCAAGAATCAAGGCGCAAGGATGCGGCAACTATGTGGCCCACATTCTCAAAATGTGATCGCATCTTGGGCCGCATAGCTGTCCTTGAAATGGACAGCAACTGTCCAGGTATGCGACCACTATGCGGTCCACATACCTGATTTGTGATCACATAGTGGACTGCAAATCCGTGCAATTCTGGGAAATTATATCTTTTAAGTCCCGGGGTACTTTTTACTTCAAAAATGTCAGTTTTTAAGAACTTCTATAGTTATAACAACATGGGAACCTACCCCGGCATTGTTTTTAGTTAAAAAAAATTACGGGTCTTTACATCCTCCCCCACTTAAAATCATTCGTCCTCGAATTAGGATCGGGGAATCATTTTGAAAACACAATATACTAACCCCCAAATTTTTTCTCACTTTGATATTTTATGAAAATCTTGCCAGAGTTTCCTTTGTAAATAGGCCTATCTACCTGTCAGAGAGCCCCCGAAACACATAATTCCACACATTCCCAACTATTCTAACAACTTGCACATAATTTGGTTACCTCATCAAATTGTATATAATTCAATTACTTCAACATGCTATACATAATTCTGTTAATGCCACGAACTTGCATATCATTCAACTATCACATGAGTTGCACATAATTTAACTATTCCACAATATACACAAAGGTGGAACAAAATTGAGAAGTCATAATAGTAAGGAAATTAGGAGAGTGGAGTGTTCTTGCACAAAATTTGACACAAAGGTGTAATTTCTTAGAGATGGCAGTTCTCACAACCACTACTACACTTATTCAAACAAATGGGGATATTTCTTTTTCGTTTCATTTTCTGCTTCCCACGTGGCTTCCTCGACTTGTTGACTTCGCCATAACACTTTGACAGAAGCAATCTCTTTGTTTCTCAATCTACGGACTTGCCTATCAAGAATAGCAAGCAGAACATCTTCATATGACAATTCTTAATTAATTTCAACAGTCTCAACCGGCACAATGGTGGATGGATCCCCAATCACCTTCTTCAACATGGACACGTGAAACACTGGATGCACCAATGACATTTCAGGGGGCAATTCCAGCCTATACGCCACTTGTCCTACCCTTTAAGCAATCCTATATGGCCCGACATACCTTGGGCTCAATTTCTCTTTCTTCCCAAACCGCATCACTCCCTTCATGGGGGACACCATCAAGATTACCCAATTATCTACTTGGAACTCCAAATCTCTACGACGAACGTCCGGATAGGATTTATGACGGCTCTGAGCAATTTTCATCCTCTCCTGAATGACTCTAACTTTTTCCATAGCTTGGTGCACAAGATCTGGTCCTAACAATTCTGCCTCACCAACCTCAAACCATCCAATAAGAGACCTACACCTCCTTCTATACAATGGCTCAAATGGGAACATCATAATACTGGTATGAAAGTTGTTGTTGTAAGAAAATTCTATAAGCGGCAAGTGATTATCCCAGCTACCCTTGAAATCTAAAACACAAGCCCGCAACATATCTTCAAGCGTCTGAATAGTCCGCTCTGTTTGACCGTGCATCTGTGGGTGGAAAGCTGTGCTGAGATTTACCTGAGTACCCAAACCTTGCTAAAATTTCTTCCAAATGTTAGTTGTGAACTAGGCCCCTCGATCTGAGATAATAGATACTGGAGTGCCATGGAGCTTGACTATTTCTTTGAGATACAACTGAGCGTACTATTCTGCAGTATCGGTGGACTTGACTGGTAAGAAATGTGCTGACTTCGTGAGTCGATCCACTATTACCCAAATTGAGTCGAACTTGCACTGAGTGCGGGGTAACCCTACCACAAAGTCCATATTGATCATTTCCCATTTCCACATCGGTATTTCCATAAGCTGCGTCAACCCATCGTTCCTATGATGCTGGACCTTCACTTGTTGACAATTTGGACAATTATCCACAAAATCCGCCACACCCCTCTTCATACCATTCCACCAGAAAATCTCTTTGAGATCGCGATACATTTTCTTAGAACCTGGGTGCACAGAATACCTAGAATTGTGAGCCTCTGTCATAACTCTCTCCCGAAGAATATCCACATCCGGAACACATAGCCTCCCTTGGCACCGCAAAACACTGTCATCATTCCGAGTAAAACTGCTAAAGTCTTGTGATTCAAAATTGCTTCCCTCAACTGTGCCAAATCCGAATCCCTGAATTGCTTTCCCTTGACTTCCGCTACAAGTGAAGACTCCGCTCTATTACGCACCATAACATTCCCTTCATCTGAGGCAGAAAGACAGCCCCTAATCTGGCCAAATGATAAACCTCTCAAGCCAAAAGCCTATTACCTGCTTCAAAATGGACCAAGCTACCCGTGGATTTTTGACTAAGAGCGTCGGCTACCACATTCACCTTTCCTGGATGGTACAAAATATTCATATCATAATCCTTGAGCAATTCTAACCACCTCCGCTGCCTTAAGTTCAACTTCTTTTGTTTGATTAAATACTGAAGACTCCCTTGGTCTGTGAACACGTGCACATTGACCCCATAAAGATAATGCCGCCAAATTTTTAATGAAAACACAACCGCTGCGAGCTCCAAATCATGCGTCAGATAATTCTTCTCGTGATTCTTGAGCTGCCAAGAAGCATACGCTATTACCTTACCATACTGCATCAATACACATCCCAAAACAACCCTTGAAGCATCACAACATACCACAAACCCTTCTGAACCTTCCGGCAAGGTCAACAATGTTGACGAAGTCAACCTCGACTTCAATTCCTATAAACTCTTTTCACGAGCATCGAACCACTGAAACTTAACCGCTTTCTGCGTCAGCTTAGTCAATGGGGAGACGAGAGTAGAGAATCCCTCCACGAACCTTCAATAATACCCAGCTAGACTCAAGAAACTGCGAATCTCTGTCGGGGTCGTTGTTCTAGGCCAATCCTTCACCGCTGCAATCTTTTGGGGATCAACCTGAATCCCTTCCCCAGAAACAACATGGCCCAAAAAGGTCATTGATTCTAGTCAAAACTCACATTTTGAAAACTTTGCATACAACTGGTGCTAATGAAGAGTCTGCATAACTGCCCTGAGGTAATTAGCATGATCTTCCCGACTTTGTGAATAAACAAGGATATCATCAATGAAGACTATCACAAAATAGTGAAGAAACGACTTGAAAACTCGATTCATAAGGTCCATAAAAGCTGCTAGGGGCGTTGGTTAGCCCAAAAGACATTACCAAAAATTCAAAGTGCCCATAACGAGTCCTGAATGCGGTCTTAGGGATATCCCGCTCCCTGATCTTGAACTGGTGATACCCGGACTGTAAATCAATCTTTGAGAAGAACCTAGCACCTTGGAACTGGTCGAACAAATCATTTATCCGCGGAACTGGGTATTTATTCTTGATGGTGACTTTGTTAAGCTGCCGATAATCAATAAACATCCGAAGTGATCCATCTTTCTTTCTGACAAAAAGAACCGGTGCGCCCTAAGGTGACATGCTTGGCCGAATGAAACGCTTTTCTAATAGATCTTTCAATTATTCTTTTAACTTTTTCAATTCCGCTGGCGCCATCCTGTAGGGTGGAATAGATATTGGCTGCATATCTGGCAATACATAAATTCCGAAATCGATCTATCTATCTTGTGGAATCCCAGGAAGCTCATCCATAAATACTTCAAGAAATTCATTCACAACCGGCACGGACTCGAGAGCAGGCACCTCTGAAGTGGTGTCCGCAACCCGGACCAAATGATAGATGCACCCCTTCCTGATCATCTTGGAGGCCTTAAGATAGGAAATAAACCTACCCCTCGGCACAAAATCATCCCATTTCCATTCAGTAACTGGTTCATTAGGAAACTTGAGCCTTATAATTATGGTTCGGCAGTAGAGTTTAGCAAAGCACGAGTAGAGCCAATCCATCCCCATAATTACACCAAAATTTATCATTTCTAACTGAATAAGATCGGTCGTGGTATCCCGACCACACACCATGACAACACAATTCCTATAGACTCGCGCGGCCGTAATAGAATCACCAACCGGAGTCGACACTGAGAATGGTTCATGAATTTGTTCTTGTTCTATCCCAAAACTCGAAGCAATAAGTGGAGTAACAAATGACAATGAAGATCCGGGATCAATAAGAGCATAAAAATCATGTGTTTGAATAGTCAAAATACTTGTGACAACATCTGGAGAAGCCTCAGCACCCTGGCGACCACTCAAAGCATAGAACTGACTGGGACCCCCTAGACCCCGCGCTCTACCCCTAGATGCAACGCGCCCTGCTGGTGCTGGAGGGCGTGCTGAAGACATAGCAGCTGATGAACTTGATGGCTGAGCACTACCCCTACCTATTCCCTGACTAGGTGCACGATAGTCTCGCTGAACATGGCCCTTCACTCCGCATCTATAGCATACCGGGATATCAAAGTAATAAGGCTCAGAATGAAACCTCCCACACTTAGGGCATGGGTCCCTCCGCTGCTGCTGGGACCTCCCACCTGAACGACCCGACTGATGGAATCTCCTGCTATCTGAATCGGGCCCCAAGCGACCTACCTGTTGATAGTTGTTCCCTAGCGGTGGTGCACTGGTCGAGGATTGAGCATAGGACTGAGATGGATCTGATGACCCTCTCCCAAGGACTAATCTCATACCTCCAACTGAAATCCTAGGGTTGCCCGCTGATCGGGCCCTACTACTACTCTCTCTCTCTCCATTCTTATCTTCAATTTTTGAGCCTCCGTATCCTGGGCGAACCCCAAAATATTCCCTTAGTTCATATATGAGTGCAAAGATGCTGTAGCAGCCTCATTGATAACCAAGGAACCAAGGCCTTGAACAAACTGACAAACTCTGGCCTCCACAGTCGGCATCATGTGGATAGCATACTTGGACAAGCGCACTAACTCCATATGATACTCTCACACACTCATGTTTCCCTGCTTAAGGACCTCAAACTTTGCAGCACGGGCTGCCCTAGTTTTCGCAGGCAAGAAATGATCCATAAAAGCATCCACAAACTCATCCCACCTCGCCGGAGGGCTCCCCTCTCCATGGGAACTCTCCCACATCTCGAACCATGAAAATGGCGCTCCCTTCAACCGATAGGAAGCTAACTCAACTCCCTCAGTCTCAGTACACCTCATAACCCGGAGAGTATTATAAATTTCATCTATAAAATCATGAGGATCGGCCTATGGGTCAGTGCCGGTGAACTTTGGAGGGGCTAACCGTAGGAACTTGTTGACTCTGGAACCTGAAGAATCCCCTTGCTCACTCGAGGGTGCAGGGACAATATTTGACCTCTGGGCCTGAGAGGCCACCAACTACGTCAACATCTTAATAGTTCCCCTAATGTCCCCATCAGAAATACCGGGACCCGAAGCGGGGGCTGGAGGAGGATCAGGAATATCAGCGGGAGGGATCGTAGCACCCTCCACTGGAGAAGGTCCTGGAATAGTCTGGCCAAGAACGGAGGAGTTAGGTTGATTCATGGTCGGGGAGTTTTTCTCGCCCGCACCATCAGATTGAGAATTTATGACCACTCCTAGGGTGGCATTGGCCTCTAGGCCTAGTCAGGCTCTCTTCTTGGGCGCCATTTTTTGAAAATTGGAACATCGCACGAGTTATAGATAGACAACTCACCTTTCACCACATCGCACGATATAGAATAGCAATACATGGGTACTTTCCTAGATGTACATGCAACCCCATAATTATAGATGTGGTCGACAACACGCCGATAAGAAGGGCTCTACTATACACGGCTCTGAGACATCCTAGGACACTTTCAAAACCTTAGGCTCTGATACCAAGTTTGTCATGCCCCAAAACCGAGGGATGAGATCGGCGCCTAACCGGATGATTCCGGTCAAGCGAACATGGTTCGCCTTTCCTACCCAACGCTTTGCCCCGTGTCTATAATGTACATTGTTCCATATGAATTAGCCAATTTAGATTCAAGTAGGATTTACAACGTAAATTCATTTTCATCCTTTAAGTTTTAACATTTGATAATCCAAAAACATATATAATACATACAAATTTTCCAATACGGACCACTATTTTGATCGAACACAACTACTGCCCAAAATACATATATACAACCCACACAGTGTCTACCGAGCCTCTAAGAGTACTAGGAGTTTTACAACTATTGCCCACATGTACGTTAGTACCATTGAATAGTCCTAGTATGTATGAACAAACTTTACTCTAAGTAAAATCAAAGCAATGCACAGATAGAAGGAAGTCAAAGAAACCAAACAAATACTACACAGAAAACAGAATAAGAGTTTCACAGTTCTTTATTTCAATCATTCTCCTGTTGCGGCGCACAATCCGATCCCACCGTACAACCATATTTCACCCTTATTTCTTCTCATCATTCCACCCTTATTTCTTCTGTTCATTACACCCTTATTTTTTCTGTTGCGGCGTGCAACCCGATCCTACTACAATCACATTCCACCCTTATTACTTCTCAACATATCATCCTTATTTCACCTGTTGCGGCACGCACCCCGATCCCAATGAAAAAAAAGATTTCATAGCAACAAAAAAAACCCACAATTCAATCACAAGGCTTCATATCATCAAGAGTACAATTTCATACCAACCAAAGAAACATGTGTTCACAATAATCTTTACTAAACATTAAGTCATGTACGGTATGCCATAATCATTTAGCTTAATAAAATCAGTCCACATTTACTTCCCATCATTTGTGGCAACATCAACCAACAATTCAATCACAAAGATTCTCATCATCAAGTACATTCATTCGTAACAACCAAATAACCATATGAAATCAAGGCCACATATATCTTTACCAAACAGTGAGTCAAATGCGGTATGCCATTAACATGTAGCTCAATTGGTTAAATCCACATTTCCTTTCCATTATTTACTACACATCATTTAGCACTTAGATACATTCAATAATTGGATAGCATGGTGGCATATCAAGATTTGCACATGATAGAGTAAACACAAGAAATCACTCTTTTCACATCTCATATAGCATGGTGGCATAGAAATCAACTAGGATAATAAGAGAATAACATCTTACGTCTCAACACATTAGAACCACCAATTCACATATGCATAAGCCAGGAACTCATACCGAATGATCGTACATCAACAAGGTGACTCTACAAAGATTAAAGTTAGCCATACATACCTCGAATCGTAATTCCCTTTAATGTAATAATAATTCAGCGAACTATCTAGCACCGTCAATCTAGTTCACAACGCTACACATTTATCTTAGGATTAGGAATCTTGAATTCATTTGGGCATTTTATCAAACACTATGAACCCACCTAGATTTAAGTCCCATTTTAATGAAAATTACTCCAATTTAATCCCCCTTTGCTAGATTGTTACAAGTCATGTACATGCATGCAAGGTCTTAGATTTTATCTCAAGAACCAACCTATGTGTGTTTTATTCTTAACTAAAGTCTAAGAATTTGGGGAAATGGGGTGAAGCCTTACCTCTTGTGGTGAAGAAGACAACGGCTACTCGAAGATTTCTAGACCTGCGTAGAGGTGGGGGACTAATTTGATGAAGAAGATGACATTCTCTCACTATACTCACCTCCCTTCTCTGTATTTTAATCAGATAGATGTTAAAAATGAAGGGGGGGAGGGGGAGGGGTATTTTATTAAACTAGAGGTCGAGTTTTAAAATAGGAAATTAGAAGCCCCGAAGCAGGAAATGCAGTCAGGAATGTTACCGCATTCCTGCTATGTGGTCAGCATTCCTGTCGCATATATGACCCTCAGCTGGGACAAAAAGGAATACCTGTTATGCGATCGCATAGTGCATCGCATAACTCCCTCCGCAAGAATCAAGGTGCAAAAATGCGACAACTATGGGGCACGCATTCTCAAAATGCGATCGCATATTAGGCTGCATAGATGTCCTTGTAATGGACATCAACTGTCCAGGTATGCGCCCACTATGCGGTCTGCATACATGATCTTCAATCGCATAGTGGATCGTAGATTCGCACAATTCTGGGATATTATAACTTTTAAGTCCCGGGGTACTTTTTACTTCAAAAAGGTCTGTTTTTAAGAATTTTTACAGTTATAACAACATGGGAACCTACCCGGACATCATTTTTAGTTAAAAAATTTTACGGGTCTTTACATGCGGTCAGGAAATTGCATTCCTGCTATGCGGTCCGCATTCCTGTCCCATAATTAGCCCTCAGCTGTGCCAAAATGGGAAACAGACTGCCCAGGTATGCAACCACTATGCGGTCCGCATATCTGTTATGCGATCGCATAATGCGTCGTATAACCTCTTCCGCAAAAATGGAGGTGAAATAATGAAACAACTATGCGGCCCACATTGCCAAAATGTGATCGCATTTTGGGCCTCATAGTTGTCCTTAAATGGACAGCAACTGTCCATGTATGCGACATTATGTGGTATGCGTACCTGATCTGCGATCGCATAGTGGACCGCGAATCCGCAAAAATTCTGCAAAATTTTATCTTTTAAGTCTCGGGGTACTTTTACTTAAAAAAGGTCCGTTTTTAAGTATTCCTACAGTTATAAAAACATGGGGGCCTATCCGGGCATCTTATTTAGTTAAGAAATTTTACGGGTCTTCACACCCCTGTTGACAAGAGGACTGTGGTACGATATCCCAGTAAGGCAAATGATAAGTTCTCATGCCATTGTTTGTGCTTTTCTATCATTTTCCTCAATATCTTCTTAATGTTTTTTTGGGCGGCCTCTGTAGCATTCATCTGAGGTTGGAAAGCTATGGAATTCTTGTGTCTGATTTTGAAAGTCTGGCACATGGATTTCATCAGGTCACTGTTAATATTGGAACCATTATCGGTGATGATTGATTTTGGAGCTCCGAACCGATAAACAATGCGGTCGCAGAAAAAGTCTGCCACGACTTTCTTATTTACCGCTTTGTAGGATGCTGCTTCGACCCATTTGATGAAATAATCGATGGCTACTATGATCAACCTGTATCCGTTAGAGGCGGCAGGCTCGATTGGTCCAATAATGTACAGGCCCCAGGCGGCGAACGACCATGGTGAGCTTGTTGCATTGAGCTCATTTGGAGGTACCTTTATCATGTCTGCGTGTATCTTACAGCGGTGGCATTTCCGGATATACTGGATGCAGTCAGTTTCCATAGTCATCCAAAAGTAACCAGCTCTGAGTATCTTATTGGCCAAAACAAAATCGTTCATATGCGCGCCGCAGGTCCCGACATGAATCTCCTCTGGAAGCTTGGATGCTCCTTTTGCGTCAACACATCTTAATAGTCCCAAATCGGGAGTCCACATGTACAGGATTCCTCCGCTGTGAAAGAATTTGTTGGACAGTCTTCAAAGCGTGCGTTTCTGAGTAGGATTTGCAAGCTCTAGGTACTCTCATTTTTCTAAGTACTCCTTGATGTCATGAAACCAAGGTTTTTCGTCTGCTTCTTCTTCGACATGGGCATTGTAAGCTGGTCGATTATGGATTTTCATTGGAATGGGGTCAATGAAATTTTTGTCTGGAAGCTGAATTATAAAGGACAGAGTAGCCAATGCATCGGCGAACTCATTCTGGATTCTGGGGACATGCCGAAATTCTATCTTCGTGAACCTCTTTATCAATTCATGCACGTGGTGCAGGTATGGCAGTATCTTGGAATTCTTGGGAGCCAATTCTCCTTGAACCTGATGTACCAGTAGGTATGAATCACCAATCACTAACAGATCCTGGACGTTCATGTCAATGGCCATGTTGAGCCCTAAGATACAAGCTTCATATTCAGCCACATTGTTGATCCAGGGGTATCTGTGTTTGGCGGATACCGGATACCAGGTTATGATATTAGGACTTCTCCAATACCGACTCCCTTGAGTTTCGTTGCTCCATCGAAGAACATTCTCCCACCATCATAGGATTCTGCAATGTCTTCTCCTATGAATAATACCTCCTCATCGGGAAAATACGTTTTCATAGGTTTGTATTCTTCGTCCACAGGGTTTTCAACAAGGTGGTCTGCCCAATGCTTGTCCCTTGACTGCTTTCTGGGTCACATAGACAATGCCAAACTCGCTCAACAAGATTTTCCACTTGGCCAGCTTTCCAGTGGGCATGTGCTTTTGAAAGATGTACTTCAACGGATCCATCCTGGAGATGAGATATGTGGTGTAGGCACAGAAGTAATGCCTCAGATTCTGAGCTACTGATCACGCTCAACTATGTCTTATAAAAGACTAAGCATGCATTGCAAATATAATCCGGGGTATTATGCCCAGAGTCGATTCCACAGGGAATTTACGTATCAATCAAGGCTTTAGAATACGCAACTTTACTCAATCAATTCTCTCAAGACTTTTTAATATAAATTGGTGATGTCTTAATAATTCTACTGACAATAATAATAACTAACATTACTAACGAAGTGTTGTAAACAATTATGATAAAGGTCTAAGGTTATGGTTTCCCCCGTTGGTGAATTCCTTCTCGGATACTTCTTATAGTTTGATTAGTTGTCTCTATCAATCATGAACACTCTATCTACCATAAATCTCTCTCAAGAAATCATGATAATTTACTAGACGTACTTTCTCAAGTTACGCTAGCTAGATTGCATTAGAGGTCACTTTAGATTGCACCCGAAGTATCGTTACTTCTAATCCAACTTCTAAACCCTCGGTTATGACTTTCATCTATACTCCGGGAGTGATGTTGTTCAAACAACAACCTAAATATGCAATCTCTCTCAAGTAGATACATAATAAATAGGAACAACTAATTGAGGGCCCTTCAATGAACTACAACAACAACGTAGTTGAACAAATAGAGATTAATCAACCAATCAAAACTATACTAATATCAGAATAAGTTTATCCTCCAACGGGTTCCACCAAAACCCTAGATTAAGAAAATTATCTACTCATAGTCAAAAGAATAAATTCTAAAATAACTTTCATAATTGAACTACAAAATAATAAATAAAAGCTATAAAAATCAATGTTTGCTTCACTGAGTAGTAATCCAAAAGTTTTTCTTCACTTAAATGGCTTCCCTCCCTTCAAGTTATGTTTTTGGGTCTATTTATATGTTTGGGATAGACCCTAAACATCTAGGAGACTTCTATTTAAACCGGGAAACACTTAAAACCTTCAAAACTCAGAATTGACCGGGCCCGGGACCCAGGCGTTAAGCCCCAAACGCCCCATTATAGCCAAGCTAGGCCTGGCTTTATGGGTCTAACGCCCTACTATAGCCAGGCTAGGGTCTAACGCCCCACTATAGCCAGGCTAGGCCTGGCTTTAAGGCCAAAACGCCCCACTATAGCCCGGGTATCTCCTTTTCGACTATTGAGCATATCTTTGACGTATTTGCATCCATTTAGCTCGGATTCCATCTCCAATTCACCTACACATGAAATAGA
>ML349221.1:0-99137 GCA_005239505.1 Nicotiana paniculata | reverse complement strand
AAATCGATTATAACCTTAACTCTAGCAGCACTAGGTCTCGTTCTTTGTTGTGTCGCCTTGTCCCCAGCAAGAGCTTTTCCAACTGCCGATGCTATAGACATTAACGACCTCTTTGCAAAGAAATTAGGTGGCATACCTGGTAGTGAAATCCACACGACAGCCATCGATGTCTCTTCTTTCGGATTGAATCCTAGCGTCCATGGGAAAGTTCGAAAGAAATAGTCGTCGCCTTTGTATTTAAGATATCCAGTAGAACTTGACAGAAACTGAATGTAATCANTCTATCAACAATTTGAAGCTTAACCTTATTTGGATGTTTATCGAGTAAATCGATTATAACCTTAACTCTAGCAGCACTAGGTCTCGTTCTTTGTTGTGTCGCCTTGTCCCCAGCAAGAGCTTTTCCAACTGCCGATGCTATAGACATTAACGACCTCTTTGCAAAGAAATTAGGTGGCATACCTGGTAGTGAAATCCACACGACAGCCATCGATGTCTCTTCTTTCGGATTGAATCCTAGCGTCCATGGGAAAGTTCGAAAGAAATAGTCGTCGCCTTTGTATTTAAGATATCCAGTAGAACTTGACAGAAACTGAATGTAATCATTGTATAAATCAAACCTGATCAGCAGGTGACGAAACTCCAACTGCCCAACATTACAGTGGCCATGAACATCGAATTGCGACGCAAATTTTTTTCTGATTTCCTGTAAATCTGGTTTTTCATAAGAGAACTTCATCACAACTGCATGATGTAACCCTTCTTACCTTATGAAATCATTAACGTCCTCCATTTTGAATTCTATCATAGGTTCTCCATGATCTAACTTAACTGGGAACAACTCGATTTTTGACGGCGCTAAGGCAGACTGTTTTGGATTAAGTTGTGTAGCATAGGATTGTTTTGTATTGTGTTTTGGGATTGTTTCAATGTTGTTTTGGGTTGCCTCTCCCACAGCCAAAAGCTGGGGAGAGATCGCAGCAGCCATGGCTGCCAAGCTCACAAGAAAATCGCCAGAGAGAGGAGAGAAAGTTGGGAGCGTTTTTCCAGTTGGAGAGGGGTTTAGGGTGGCTTCTCCTTGAACTATGTCTTTTCAGTTATATCTTATACAGCGAAAAAGTCAGATTTTCTTGTAAACTATTCGAAATAAATTACAATTTTGACCTCTATTAAAATTGTAGTCTAATATTATCTTTATTGCTAGAAAAAAATACTTTTATGTTGTTGCGTTTGATCCTAATGGAGCTCCAATCAAAAAAAGTTTTAAGACATAGTCTAAAGTTGAGGTGTAAACTTAAAACTTTTTCTCAAAGAATTAGGATACATGGGATGTGTTTACTATGAAGGAAAATAATTTCCTGAAAAGACAAGGGCAGTTGGAGTGCGGGGTCAAATTTGGGGGATCAAGGTCCAAGTTGGGTCGAGGTTAGGGTGGGGATCAGGGTTAGATTTCGGGATCGGGCTGGGGATCGAGGAAAGGAGTCAGCGTTAGGGGTTCGAGATCAAGGTCAGATCAGGGTTCAAAGTTAAAATTAGTGACGAGGGTCGAGGTTCATGTTGGGGTCAAGATTGGGGTTCAAGTTCAAATTCGAGTTGGGGTTCAAGGTCAGGACAGTAAGGGGGTCCAGGATGAGGTTCATGCTTTGGGTAAAGGTTCGGGGTCAAGGTTCATGGTCAGTGTTCGTGGCCAGGGTTTGGATTCAATAATAAAGGTTGGAATTCACGTGTTCGGGGTGTCAAATTTTGGGATCAAGGCCATGTTTTGAGGTCGAGATTGATAACGATAGTGGTGATCCAAGTAAAGGTCAGAAGTTCGTGTCAAGGTCGGGGTCAGAGTTTGAGGTCAAGAGTCAGGTTTGAGTCGAGGTTTTGGGTTGATCACGTCCAAAACACACCTCAAAAGAGATATGAAACAACCGTATGCAATAATAGAGACCCAACTAGGAGTCGGGGTCGAATCGACAGGAAGCTAGGATAGGAGTTAGGGGTATATATTTGAAATGAGCAATTGGATTATCTAGATTACACTTCCACAACAAGGATTTGTTTTCTATTACTAATGTTAACCTAATGATTTCAAAATAAAGAAATGAGACAAGAGATAATTGTTTTTAAGGTTTTTTCCAAATGGATAAAAATTCTAGGGCTGTGACCATAACCTAGGTGTTTTCCCAATGGGATAAAGACGTTAATGCTTGTTTTGTTGATTGAGGTGTATTATATCTTTCAACTCTAAATTACCCACTCAATATCTCTCGGTCAGAGAGTGGTTTTGCCCAATTTGGCTTTCTCAAGACCAAATGTGTATCACCCAAAACAGTTGATAAGAGCTCAAGTCGGGTTATTACTATCTCTAGGTTGAACCCTTTAATTGGGTTAATCAATCTCTCAATTGAACCAATTCCTTGTTAGCTAAGTTATCCTAGACTAGGTCCCTCTTTCTCAAGTAGAGATTAAGTTCAATAGGCATGAATTAATGTTTGCAACCATTAATTCTACAACTAAATCATGAACTAAGAAAAATAATCAACACCCAATCATAAACAAGCACTAAATTAGATACCCATAAGGTTTACACACTAGGATTGGGTCACAACCCTAGCAAAAGTCTAGCTACTCATAATGAGATTTGAAAATAAGGAAGAAAAACTAATTAAACTCATAATGGAAGCTTAAAATGATGAAATCTAGTGTAAATATAGCAAAGCAATGTAAAACTTCCTAAAGTAGTAAAGAAAAATGGCTACAACAACTTCAAAGGTTCAAACTTGACCTAATTTAGTGAAACTCGTCTATTTATACAAGGCTGGAAATCTCAGACCAAAATGCCCCTCGGGAGGTTCTGCAGCCGCACAATTCCATGTGCGGTTCGCAAATTTCTTCATCTGGCAGGAAGTGGAGTTTTGCGGCCGCACATTTATGAACTTCCGCCGCGAGACAATCTTCTGTGGTCGCACATCTCTGAACTGCGGCTGCACAATTCTTGTGCGGTCCTCAATTCACATAGGCTCCTAGACTTGGTCTTTTTGCATAATCTTTAATTTTTGACTCTTAGCCAAGCTATCCGGCCGCACAATTCATGTGCGGTCTGCACTTTGCCCAAATTTCTACTAAATTCTTCCTCTTGATTTGTGGTCGCAGATGGAATTCTGCGGTCCGCAATTTCTTCTGCGACTGCAGGACTCCTTCTGCGACCGCAGGACTCCTTCTGCAGCACATTTGTGCTTCTGTGCCCTTTATTGCCTTGTGCTTTGGAATACTCCTTTTTGAGTCGGATTTCATCTTGGGAGACCAACTTCCAACATTCCAGCAATCTACAATTTCATTAGTTTCGGGAACACAATTCAATGCTTTTGGACTAAAACAAAAGCTAAAAAGTGCTAATAAGAAGTCAAAATTCCTACTTATCAACTCCCCAAACTTAAGTCTTTTCTTGTCCTCAAGCAAATAAATTAGTTCCCACCTCCAAAAGTTAAGGGTCATTTCACGGAGTCAAATGTGAGCTATCCACACATCAGCTAGGACCAAAAATTACCCACACTACTCATGTATTATGAACAAGACGACAAGTTAAACATTCATGCACATATGGTTCTAACGAGAATTGAGCTTCAAGAATTGACTTTACTCATTAAGGACTCTTTCTCTGTCATGTAGGTCATGGTGGACTTCAAACTCTTCCTCCTCTACTTTCTATTTTCCTGGCTCACTTAAGAAATTTAGCACTCAATCCAAATATTTATGAAATATTCACTTATCTCTCTCAAGAGAATGTCGCAAGTACGGTTTCAAGTACCATAGGCTTGCGCCTCGTGTAGACCGCCACTAATGTAAGCTCACTCGACTTAAAATAAAATAGGACTTCTTTCGAGATTTAATAGTCTTTTGGATTAGGTTTGGATACAGTATGGGTGAGTGGTTACACCTTTCCTTAAGCACTCCATTTTTCATTTCTCGGCTCACACTTTGCCAATTCTTTGAGGCACTTTCTTTTCTTTTTGCATTTTTCTTTTTGTTCTTTTATTGCCTTTACTTATTGATAGAATATATGAGTCCACCAACTATATAGAGACCATGTCCTATATTAGTTTTCACAGATTATACTTGTACAACAGTAAGTAAATGACGCAGGGAACTTTTACATAGAAAATTCCCGGCTCAATGAGATTAAAAACCACGACCTACACTTGTAGGATTTCAACTTCACTATGAGTAACCTATGAAACCTAGGAATTAAAATTTTAATCCCTCACTAACTTGTAATACACCTATTACAAGCCACTTTGCAATACACCTATTACAAAGACTTTAACACATGACTAACTCTAATCACGACACAAACACTGAAGTTTATGATTTACAAAGGTTTCCTAATTAATGCTTCTAGACAAGCAAATTAGTAATTACAATGAAGAACAATTATAAAGTTACAACTCAACTAAGGACATACAAAGACTTGTTGTAGGAACTGGTCTGTAGTAGTGATGTACTTTCTTCTTGATGCACTTGAGAATCGTATGCTTGATAATCAGATGCCTGGAGTGCTTGAATGATTTCTCAAGTGTTCAAGTGATGTTTTGTTGTAAGATTAATGTTAATACAACTTGGATGACATCATTTGAATGATGTAATCACCTAAATGGTACAAGGTCCTTCCCAATGGAAGTAACTGCTGCACAGTGCTTTACTGTTTGCATGTACAGTGCAGGCAGTCACTTTCCAGCTATGGAGAGTTGACTTCGTACTGTTTCCAGAGGAACCCAAGGTTGTCAGTTCCCTGTGTTGATTCTTTGTCTTCTGAAGTCACAACAACTCTCTCTAGCTTAAGTCAGATGTTTGAGCTTTGTACCAAGTGTGTATCAGGTTCCTTATCTAGTTCTTGAAAATAAGTTTGTTAGATCATCAAAACATAAAGCTAAGGTATTTGAAACCTATCAATTTCCCCCATTTTGATGATAGAAAATGAAAAATTGACAATCCTGCACAGAGCCACAAAAACCAGATAATGTAGCAGGAACCACAAGTTCCCCCTGAGTTTGTGCTTACCCCTTAATCAGTGCACTGCTTCTTCTTAATTCTCAATTTATCTTAGCAGTTTCTCCTTCAGGTTCTCAACCTGTTTCCTGAGATCAGCATTCTCCTTAGTCAGATGGACAAACTCTGAGTTCGAAGAACTGGAAGGTCCTGGTGCCTCCTGGGCCTGACTGAGCTGAGTCTCCAATATCGCATTCCAAGCCTTTATCTTCCTGATCTCTTGAGCATTAATGAGCTGAGAGATCGTTGAAGTGATGCTACGCCCCCACTTTTTTCAATGCACTCACACTCCTCTAGTGTTGTCTTTGAGAAAGTCTGCTTCTTGGTTCCAACTTTTGGCTATCCCAAAGGCACTTTAAAGTACTTGAACACTCGCGTGAGGAGAAATCCATAGGGGAGACCATGGTTTCCATCTTTGAACTTTTCCACCTTCTGCATATGTTCAATCATTATATCAGGCAGATTAACAGTTTTGAACCCATCCAATGCTTCTATCAGAACCAAATCAGCCTTGGAGGTGATGGATCTCCTCTCAGCACGAGGAAGTAGAACCTTGTTGACTAGCTCAAAGAGAAACTAATAAACTGGAAGCAATGCCATCTTATGTACCCGTTCCCCTTGTTGTACCGCCCTTTATTTCACAATGGCGTTCTGAAAGTTAGAGCTGCAAACACCACGGACGGATGTTAAACCTTTCAGCAGGTGCCTTGAGTATTTCTCCCAGCACAGCAGAATGCATAACAATGTCGACTCCATTCACCAATGCACAGATGTGGCCAGATTCAACAGGAAAGAGGTCGACATAAAAACATTGTACCTCTTCCTCATATACCTTGGGCACATCCACATTAAATAAGTGTACTCACTGTTGAAATTCACACATCTCAACCATTTGATGCATTCCATAGAAATTTCAGGGGTAAAAGTACGACCCCACAATACCTTTTGGTACCTCAATATTTTCTTTCTAGAGATACTACCACCTTTCAACTTTTTCGAAGAACCGGGTTCTTCATTATCCACCAATTTTCTTTTCACAAACTTCCCACGGGGCTGAACTTTCTCACCAGACTTCACTTGCATGTTTTCACCAAACACTTCCACTTCTTCCAACTTGTCACTGAGTTTCACAGGTTTTTCACTCGAACTCCTTACCAACTTTTCACTGGGTGTACCAACTGCACTTTTAGAAGGACTCTCAGAATTTGAACGAGAAAGAGAGTGCTTCTTCCTCGGGGGCCTCTTAGTTAAGGAACTTGGTTCCTCTATAGCTTCCTTATCAACTGCAACAACTAGTATATCCTTATCAACTACCACTTGACCATCCTTGACTAGTCTTTTCTTCTTCCTACGACTCCTCTTACTCTTCTTGAGAGCAGACTCAAGAGCCTCCTTTTTCTGAAACCAGGTAGTAGGTCACTTGGGAGGAGGTTCAGGAGTTTCCACTAGCTTCCTTACCCTAACAAACTCTCTCAACACAACATCATCTAAATCCTCTTCATCACTAGACCTCATCACAAGAGGCACCGCACTTAAAGGCACAACATCAAAGTGAGGAGAAGGAGCAAGGTCGAAATTGACCTGGGATAATGATTCCTGACCTGTTTCCTCAAGAAAGGGGTCAAGTCCATCAAGTGGAGTCTCAATAGTTTCTTCATGTGTCGGCTGTTCAAAGGGCACAAGTGTTCCTTCCCCCACTAAGGGTTGAGTCTCTTCCCCCTGAGACTCAGGCACACCAGAATTTTCTTCAGCTATTATCCCCTCAGAAGCAGTAGAAAGCATGTTTTCTATATAATCCCTCTCTTGAGGTTCCATAGAAGAAATAACATGAGAGGCAAAAATACCTATAGACTCACAACTTTTCACAGTAGCCTTAGAAATTTCTGGGCTGATCGATGATACTTTTACTGTAGAGGGAGACTCACTCTATTTTTCTTTTGGAACGCAATTTCCTCTTTACTCTACTCATTGAGCGTCTCAAGCGACAATTGAGGGATTGTATCATTCTTAGGGTTGTTTGATTTTTCAACACTTGGGAGAGGATCAGAGTCAGAGTGGGTAGAGAAAAGGGTGGAGAGAGAAGGAGAAATTGGTTTAGGGTTTTCACTTGGAACAGTGGTAGGAGAAGAAAATCAACTGGTGGGGGTTTTACGGGTGAGGACTCGGTGGTTTTATCATCAGTCTTAGGAGAGGTTGTCTGATTCTCAGCCATGGTAAGGGTATTTGCTTAAAAGTATTTGAGAGAAGAGAGAAGACATGAGAGTTGGTTCAAGTTTTGGAAGTATGGAGTTGATGGCATTTAAGAAGAAAGGAGAAATGGGTTCTGAAACGGCGGCAAGTACATGGAAAGATGCAACGCTTCAGAGAGAAATGAAAATATTTTGAAATAAAAGACGTGACATACAGAAACTGAAAAGTTGATGATGTGGAATTATTTTTGTTCCTTTTAAGATGCGTATGAGAAAAACAAAAGACTACTAACCTGTGTCACAAGAACCAGGTTCCCTTGACTAGTCTTAGCAAAAAGTGCTTAACCCTCTTTTACCGCTCATGCATTGCCTCAGCAACTTCTATAATCATCATATGTGTCTACCGGGAACGGTTAGAAGTGAGTTAGACTTGGCCAGAAAATACTTTAGCTAGTTTTACCTGTATGTGACTTTCATAGCCATGTGTTGGGAATCAGGTTCTCAGTTGGGATTTATCATCCCCAATACCAGCCGTTTTCTCTCAAAATGTTCTCTGCTCAGGGCTTTGGTAAAAATGTCTACAATTTGATCTTCTATGCTGTAAAACTTCATACAGATAAGCCCATTTTCAACGTTGTCTCTGAGAAAATGATGTCGCATATCAATGTGCTTGGTTCTCTTATGTTGGAGTGGATTTTTGGCCATGTTGAGTGCACTTGTGTTATCAGACAAAATAGGTAAACAATTAGTGTACACTCCAAAGACTTCCAGCTGTTGTTTGATCCACAGTAGCTGAGCATAGCAAGAAGCAGCTGCAACATATTCTGCTTCAGCTGTTGAAAGTGCCACTGAATTTGCTTTCTTGTGCCCCATGAGATAAGACATGAACCCAAGAAGTGAGCCATTCCAGATGTGCTTTTCATGTCCATAAGATAACCTGCATAATCAACATCAGCATACCCAACAAGATTAAAATTGTCACCTGAAGGGTAATACAAGACCAGGTCATATGTTCCCTTAAGATATCTTAAGATTCTTTTGGTAGCCTTTAGATGAGATTATTTTGATGCTCCTTGATATACTTTTTCTGTCAATTACTTTTGATGCTTTCATGTCAAACCTTTTCAGAAGCTCCTTGATATACTTTTCTTGACTTATAAATGTTCATTTTGTGGACTGCTTCACTTGAAGACCCAAAAATAAATTCAACTCTCCCATCATGCTCATCTCAAACTCACTTCCCATGAGTTTTGCAAATTCCTCACACAGTGAATCTATTGTTGCCCCAAAAATGATATCATCAACATATACCTGAAAAATTAGCAGGTTCCTCCTTCGTTTCTTTAGAAAAAAAGTGTTGTCAATTTTTTCTTTTGCAAAGCCATTTTCTAAGAGAAATTTTGACAACCTTTCATACCAAGCTCGAGGAGCCTGCTTCAGCCCATACAACGCCTTGTCCAATTTGAACACATCTTCAGGATGTTCATGACATTCAAATCCTGGAGATTGCTTTACATAGACTTCTTCCTTGAGGAAGCCATTCAGAAATGCACTTTTGATATCCATTTGGAACATAGTGAATTCCATATGATATGCAAAGGCAATGAGGATTCTGATAGCCTCCATACGAGCAACTGGAGCAAAAGTCTCATCATAATCAATTCCTTCCTCCTGATTATAGCCTTGGACCACTAGCCTTGAGTTTTTTTTGTTGTATTTCCAAATTCATCAAGCTTATTCCTGAATACCCACCTGGTCCCAATGATGGTGCGATCTGTAAGTCTGGGTACCAGGTGCCATACCTTGTTCCTCTCGAATTGATGCAGCTCTTCTTGCATAATTGTGATCCAGTCTGCATCTTTTAAGGCTTCCTTAATATTTTTGGGTTCTATTTGGGAGAGAAATGTTGAAAAGGCAAGTGAATTTCTGGCTTTTGATATGGTTTGGACTCCTGAATCTAGAGGAGTGATTATATTGTCAAAGAGGATGTGAACTCTTGTGCTTCCAGTTTGGCACTTGAATTTTATTTGTAGAGGAGATGGACATGCCTGACTGGTTTTCTTGCATGCTTCTTTCTGCTATCAATGGAGTACCTTGAACTGCATCAACCACTTTATCTTCAGCTTCAGTGGTTGTTATTGTAGAACCTGGTTCCTCTCCAACAGATGAGGAAGAGGTTGTATTGTCTTCACTTGTCTCCTTCACATGGCTCATCATGTCTGCCTTCCATTTTCCATGTTAATCACCTCTCCTAGAACCAGCAGAGGCTCTCCATCTTGATCATATTTCTTGTTCTTCTCATAGGAGAGATAAGACTCGCCAAAACTTAATGTACGCTCTCCTCAACACACTAAGTTCATTTGTTGTATACCCTGTAGGCTTTTCTTTAAGAAGAATAACCTAGAAAGATTCCTTCATCACTCTTGGCATCAAATTTTCTAAGCCGATCCTTTCCATTATTGAGAACATAACATTTGCATCCAAATGTTCTCAAGTGAGTCATCTTGGGCTTCCTTCCATTCAACAACTCATAAGGAGTTTTGTTCAAGAGAGACCTGATCATGCACCTGTTCACCAAGTAGGAAGCATTGTTGATAGCTTCTATCCAGAAGTTCTTAGCAATCCCACTATCGATCAACATTGTTCGTGCCATATCTTCAGGAGTTCTGTTCTTCCTCTCCACAACTCCATTTTTCTGTGGTGTTCTTGGGGTTGAGAAGTTGTGAGTGATTCTATTTTCGTTGCAGAATTCATCAAACTTTGCATTATCAAATTCTGTTCCATGATCTGATCTAATGCATGCCACTTTTGGTTCCATATTTACTTGAATCTTCTTCACAAAGGCTATAAATACCTGAAAGGTCTCATCCTTGGTTCTAAGGAATAGAGTCCAAGTGAATCTGGAGTAGTCATCAATATTACAAAAATGTATCTTTTTCCTCCCCTGCTTGGTACCCTCATTGGTCCACATAGATCCATATGAAGAAGATCAAGTGGTTTTGAGGTGCTGACATTCTTTTTGGGCTTGAATGATGATTTTACATGCTTTCCTCTTGCGCAGGTACCCCACACTTTGTGCTCCTTGAACCTTGACTTGGGCAGATCACAAACCAGGTCCTTTTGAAACAGCTTATTTGGTAGAGAGAAGCTTGCATGCCCCAATCTTCTATGCCATAGTTTAGCATCATCATCAACTGCTTTCAGGCAGCTCAGATCACCATTTTTTAAAGACTCAAAATCCATAACGTAGATATTCTTGTATCTTTTAGCCACAAGAACCACTTCACCAGTTACAAGGTTTGTAACTGTGCATATCTTGGACAAGAACTCTACCTTGTTTCCTTTATCACATATTTGAAAAACACTCAAGAGACTGTACTTGAGACCATTGACATAGTACACGTTCTCAATTGACTGAGTGAGTGATTTTCCAATTTTTCCAACACCAAGAATGTACCCCTTTTTCCCATTTCCAAAGGATACACTCCCTCCTTGCAGGGCTTTCAATGAAATAAACTCCATGGTATTTCCAGTCATGTGCTTTGAACAGCCACTGTCCATGTACCACTCCTGGCTGCTTCCTTTCATTGCTCCCTGCAAAAGGAAATCAAGGGTTAGATTTAGGAACCCAAACAAGTTTGGTCCCTTGTAATGAGGAAAGGGGTGAATGAGTGCTCTTTTAGTCCATGCAGGTAATATGCGTTTTCTATGAGTGCCCCGGTTCTCTATCAGTAGTTACTTTTTCAGCAAAAACCATGTTTTTCTGAAGAGACTGAACTCTGGCCTTGCAATTTTCTTTAAATGCTCATTGTTACCACAGTGGGTACATATCCAATTATCGGGTACAACGGCATACTTGTTATGAGGGTTGTAGGGAGTTTTCTCCCTTTGAGACCCTATTCCCTGCCTGTTTCCACCATTATTAACATACATGGCAGAAATAGTATCAGAGGACCAGGTCCACTTAAGAGACTTTTCAAGATCACTTTTTACTCTGTCTAAAATCTTCCTGAAGCTGTCTATTTTTATCAAGTTCAACACACAAGCTAGTTTTTACTAGATTTAACTCATTCACAAGCTTAATGTGTGCCTCACTCGCAACTTCTTTTCCCTTTTCAGGATTTCCAGGCCTACTTTCAACTTTAAGTTCCTCTATTGTTTCCTTTAGGTCTACTACTACCACTAAAAGATCATCTCTTTCTTGCTAAATGATAGCAACTTTCTCAATTAAGGCTTCCTTTTCTTTATTAACATTCTCAATGGATTCTTTTAATAAAACCACTACCACCATTAGATCGTCTCTTTCATGTTCAATGCTAGTGATTTTCTCAGCTAGAACCTCCTTTTCATTTTTCAAATTGTTTATTGTCTCCTTCAAATCAACAACAACAACTGCCAGCTCATCTATGGTTTGTTCAGCATCTCCTAGTTCCATAGTTAAAGCATCATTATCATTTATAAGACTATGGTAAGCATCAATTAATACATTTGCTAATGACATGAGCTTTTTAGGAGAGTAGGATTTTAGATTTCTCTAAACATCCAGAAATTTTACCTCATCATTATCGTCATCTTCATCATCATCTAATTGAGCCATAAAAGTGAAAATTGAATCATACTCGGTTGTTTCACTTTCCACTACCATCATTGAACTGCCACCAACATCATTTTCTTAAATTCAGACTCACTAGAGGAGTCTCCCCATGCTGCAAGAGCTTGCTTCACAACATTGTCAACGGTGTTCTTTCTTTGAAGCGTTTATCACGAACTGTTTCCTCTTGGCTGCTTTGCCAGAGTTTTGCTTGAAATGTTCTTGATTCAGGAGAGAGAAGTCCTTAATGAAATGTCCTGGCTTCCCACAGGTCATAATTCTTTGGTTTGCTAGAACTGCCCCTCTTTTGGATACCTCCATTCCTGCGAACAATTTTCTGAAATCTTCTAGTCAATTATGCCATGTCACTATCCTCATCACTTGAGTCATTGTTTTCTGTATTGAGAACCAGGTTCTTCTCCCTCTTTGGTTCTCTTCTCATACTGTCCTTCTTCTTCTTCATTTTGTAGGTCTTCAGATTTCCAACCAGCTCATCTATTGTCAGTGCCTTCAAATCCTTTGCTTCAGCGATAACATTCACTTTACTTTCCCAAGAGCTGGGCAACACGCTGAGGATCTTCCTCACAAGCTTGTTTCTTGGAATAATTTCCCCAAGAGAGTGTAGCTCATTTATGATGGAAGTGAATCGGGTATGCATATCCTGAATGGATTCATCATCCTTCATTCTGAAGAGCTCATACTCAGTGGTGAGCATGTCAATATTGGATTGCTTTAATTGAGTGGTTCCCTCGTGAGAAGTTTGTAGAGCTTCCTATATTTATTTAGCAGATTGAGAAGCGGATATCTGGTTTTATTCATCAGGACCTATTCCACAGACCAAAATTTTCTTAGCACGAAAGTTTTTCTCAATAGCTTTTTGATCAGCATCGTTGAAATCCTTCCTCGTCTTAGGAACTGTTACAGCTGGATCTCCAACCTTCTTTGTAGGGACAAAGGGACCATCACAGATGACGTCCCACAACTTGGAGTCTTTAGCCATTATAAATTCATGCATCCTTGTCTTCCACCACCCATAGTATTGGCCATTGAAGCTAGGTGGTCTGTAAGTGGACTGACCTTCTTCAAAGTTTGGTGGAGTAGCCATGAGAATACTTTCTAGGTGTTAACCTGATGGAAAGGACCTACTATGATACCAATTGATAGAATATATGAGTCCACCAAACTATATAGAGACCAGGTCTTATATTAGTTTCCACAGATTATACTTGCACAACAGTAAGTAAATGACGCAGGGAAATTTTACGTGGAAAATTCTCGGCTCAATGGAATTAAAAACCACGACCTACACTTTGTAGGATTTAAACTTCACTATGAGCAACCTATGCAACCTAGGAATTAATATCTTAATCACTCACTAACTTGTAATACACCTATTACAAGCCACTTTTCAATACACCTATTACAAAGACTTTAACACATGACTAACCCTAATCACGACACAAACACTGAAGTTTATGCTTTACAAAGGTTTCCTAATTAATGCTTCTAGACAAGCAAAGTAGGAATTACAATGAAGAACAATTACAAAGTTACAACTCAACTAAGGACATACAAAGACTTGTTGTAGAAACTGGTCCGTAGTAGTGATGTACTTTGTTCTTGATGCACTTGAGAATTGTATGCTTGATAATCAGATGCCTGGAGTGGTTGAATGATTTCTCAAGTGTTCAAGTGATGTTTTGTTGTAAGATTAATGTTAATACAACTTGGATGACATCACTTGAATGATGTAATCATCTAATTGGTACAAGGTCCTTCCCAATGGAAGTAACTGCTACACTGTGCTTTACTGTTTGCGCGTACAGTGCAGGCAGTCACTTTCCAGCTGTGGAGAGTTGACTTCGTACTGTTGCCAGGGGAACCCAAGGTCATCAGTTCCCTGTATTGATTCTTTATCTTCTGAAGTCACAACAACTCTCTCTAGCTTAAGTCAGATGTTTGAGCTATCAGGTTCCTTATTTGGTTCTTGACAATATGTTTGTTAGATCATCAAAACATAAAGCTAAGGTATTTGAAACCTATCACTTCTCATCATTTCTTTTCTCTTTTTGTGCCTTGATACCTTTTTCTAGTTCCTCGTCTCTCCCCCAAATTACGTTTTTATCCATTTATTTCACAAGAGTGTTAAGCAAAGCTCGGGTGCCAAGAGAGGGCCACGACAAAACAGGTTAAGGCTTGTAACATGGTCACCAAATGAGAAAGGCTCGAGACTCAAAGGGGTTGACTAAGGATAATGACATTGGTTGGTAATAGAAAATTCAAACGAGCCAAGGAGGGTCTATAATCAATTTTCAAACCAAGTAAAACTTAGGATTTCGCCTTGAAAGACATTCGGGGCAAGTTCTAGACTCTTCGCCCAAATACTTGGACTAGCAACGATTCATCTCACCCCTCACGCAACCGGATTGTTAAAGAGGATAGAGTCGAGGAACCACAACGACCAAATTCAAGTTTAAAAATTACTATGGTCCAATTAAACCACTCGATGGTTGCCAAAGTCAACACAAGAGTCACAAAGTCACTAACTAGAGCTATTTCTTTCAAAAACCTTATTTTTAACTATAAGCACGTAATAAAGTGTGTTTGTACCAATTGAAGCATGTTTGACTCTTCGAGAATGACTTAATTAGGTCTTTTTATTCATTACTACTACTATTATTACCTAAACACCAAAAACAGACTCATTCCTTTAAGAAGGTTTTCACGTCATCCATCGTTGGGACGAGTCACCCGGTTCACACAACAACTACCTTTGGAAAGAACCGTTGCATAAGAAAGCCAAAGGCGTATTATCTACTATAACATAAAAATAAGCTACTTAATCAAACTAAGAAGTAACAAAGGAAAAAAAAAAATAAAGAAGCTAATAAACAAAAGCTACTAAATACACATAATAAGAGAAAGAGAGATAATATATACACAATAGGAAAGAAAAATGAAAATAATATCAAGTTAANAATAAAGATAAGCATTATCCCCAATGCTTAACAAAATAAGAGTAAAAGAGGGGAAAGAGTGAAGAAAACTCCCTATGGCTCCTTGGACATATCTGTGTCCCCAGCAATGTCACCGCCCTCAGTTTCATCCAGTTGAATCTCATCATCCTCAACTCTGGGTATGACTGGGTTGGTGAACATCTGACGCACTGCCTCGGCAGTGTCGGCAACAAAGTCTGGCTCCTCAGACTGGCCAGCTGGTGATATCGGTATTGATGGTACTGCAGGATATGGGCCTGCATGGTGTGGGCCAATCAACATGTCAAAGGGGATATCAACACCAGAGAGGGCACTGATAATTGCTTCTATCATGGATGGACTACCCATGAACGTGGGGGAGCACATTGTTAGAGAAATCGAGGAAGCCACCCATGGGAGATCCAAGAGCCTATTCTTCCCCTCCATGATCACTCAGCTATGCTATGATGTTGGGGTGTTAAAACGCCCAAATGTGATTCAAATCCAAGAATCATTCATGCATTCTAAGTCAATAGTTGATGGTTCCGATTTTCAGAAATTTGAATTTTGGATTTTGCGACTTAAAATCCACATTTGATTTTTCAATAGAAAAGTAAGAGAAAGCTTTGAACATTATGAATTTGGAGATAGACTCAATCAAAATTGAAAGGATGAATCAAACCCAATCAAAAGGGAAGAAGGATTAGGATTTCTTTGACTTTTAGGAAAAATTAAGGAAAACAGAACTCAAGGCAGAACTCAAGGTGCAAGTACAATAAAAAAGCAGTTCAGTGATCCGGGAAAGTTTTCATCTAAGCATTTTGGCGACATGGCCGAGTGGTAAGGCAGAGGACTGCAAATCCTTTTTTCCCCACTTCAAATCTGGGTGTCACCTGATCAACAAAAAACTCGAAATCTCTTTTTTTCTTCTGTTCTGTTGATATAACCCGCCGAATGATTCCCCAGCAGAAGCAGAGAAAGCAGACTGTTGATACTTGTTTGATTCTAAACATCTGGTCTGAGGGTTTTTCTAAAAAATTATAAATATCCTTANCTTTTCATGTCATTCCCATTTAGGTCCGATTCGGATCCCTCCGTTGTTTCCTTTTCCTTCCGCACCTTTTCCTCGAAATGAGAAAGAAGATGGTACACTTGAATTGTATTATTTAAGTGCTTATTGCTTGCCAAAAATCCTACTTCTACAATTGGTAGGTCACCGGGTTATTCAAATAAGTCGTGTTTTCCGTGGTTTTCCCATGTTACAACTTCCGTACCAATTCGGTCGATCCGGAATGGATCGGTTAAACATTCCATTAGGGAGCCTGGTCTTGACTCTTCTGTGTGGTATTCATTCTCGTTCGGCTCTTGGAATCACATCCAGCAGTGGTTGGAACAGCTCGCAAAATCCAACCACTTCACCTACTTCATTGCCCCCAACCGTTTCTCGTACCTCTATTGAAACAGAATGGTTTCATGTTCTTTCATCGATTGGTTATTCCTCTCCGTTCGTATCTCTTTTTCCAATTTCGGTCTCGATTAGTTCACAAGATTGAATGGCCAATTCTCCTCCGAACCCTCGATTCGATTGTTTTCCAAGAATGTTGAGCCGGGTATGTAAGCCATGTATCTGGGAGGAACTTAAATAAAAGAAGGGCTTTCGGTTTTTTGCACCCCGTTTTGGTCTTGCAGCTATTTTAAAAATATATATATAAGAATCCCTTTTTTAGAAGAAAGATTATATATATGTCCAATCTCTAGTGGTGGTGGAACCAACCAAGATGTATGTCGTCCGACCCGACCTCAGACTCTTTCTTCCCGACCTATTTGACTCTCTGGCCGTAGTTATTTAGGTGGTATTCCGAGATCGAATTCCTCCCAGGAACACACGAAACAAAGATATGAACTGGGTAAATAGAAATGGAAAAGAGATGTTTCTATTTCATCCAAATTAGAAGCTTTTTCTACATCCATATGATCTACTAAAGTAGATCGGTATTGACCATATAATAAAAGCAGATCTTGGTCCATGGAGTCCCAAGAAGGTAAGAACTCCAACCTGTCCGATGCTTCTTCGGCCAAATACGATATACAAGTGGGACCTGCACTATGAGCAAGCTGTGCGAAAAACCGCTTCTTTTTTCCGGTTCCGAAACAACTTGGGCGAAATAGGGTTCTACCGGGAAACCATGGATTTTTGAGTTTTCGCCATTGGTTACTGGTTGAGCCACTGGAATGGAATGAGATAAGAATCCCTGGAGGCGCAGGTGCTTTTGACCTAGACCGAGTCTTTTCTAGTACGGACCTGGCGGAGTGCTTACATGAGGGTATACCTGGCACAGGCTTCTCTGGTACGAAATGGGCCACTTCAAATAGGTTCATTGCTCCGGCCCAGAATACGATTAATCCAGCATGGGCTACATGATCCCCTAGTAGTTTACCGGATAAATTGATAAGTCGGGCATTCGCGGAGCATGTCACGAGATATATCGCTCTCGGACTTCTTACGGTAAGGCCAATGCACCAGCCAGCCAGTGTGGTGATTTTGAGAAAGGTCCGGGAAAGCCGATGATCCACCCATTACTGAAAGGAGGACCCAGTGACAAGCAGAAAAAGAGGAGGATTGATGTTGGATCCTCTTCATTTGGGTTCTTTGAGGCCATCACTGATCCTGCCAAATCCTTTGCACCTGCACCAAGGTCATTTTCCCCCACTCCAGTCCGACCCTCACACTATGCGTCACCTATTCAGTCACATACATGGAGTAGATGCACACATTATGCAACTTATAGCTAGCCTTCCTACTGGCCCACCTGGGGCTAACACATATACTGGAACTATTGCCCTTCCATCCCTGGATGACGTGATCAAAGATCAAAAAGCAATAACGGGCAAGATGGTGTCCATGAACAATAGGTTGGAAAATATTAGTCGCCGACAAGGGAAGATTGAGAAGCGGTAGAGAAAGTTCAGGGAGCACGAAAAGAAAAAGAGCAAATTCCTGAACAAGATGGTGGATAAGATGAGGTCATTTTGCAGTTCAAATGACTCTGATGATGATGAGGAGGAGGAGGAGCTCAAATTTCCTTCCACCTCCAGCTCCGAGTGATGCAGTTTCAGGGAGCACCTCCTTCATTTTATCTTGTTTTGTTTAGTTGCATTGAGGACAGTGAAACACTTTGGGTTGGGGGCGACTCATTTACATGTGATGATGTAGTCGGAGCATGATAGGAGCATGTTTATTTTTTGTGACAACTTGTGTAGATTGGTTAACGTTTATAGTTTATTAGTGATAATTTGAAGTTTAATTCTAGCATGTTAGCATTAGTTTTTTTATTATTTATTATTTTCTTATTTTGCTACTTTATTTAGTTGTAGTAGTATTAAAATCCTTGGTTTTTCTTTATGCCGCGGTTCTTTTCCAAGGAAATAATTTGTGTCGAACTGGATGATTTTTCCCTATGATGGATGGTACGACAACTTTCTTAAGGGAATGTCTTGTTTACATTTTTTTATTTTTTAGGTAGATAATTTTTTTAGTTAGTTTAGTAGCTTGTAATGAATAAATTGGTTATTGGGTGTGATCTTTTGTCCATAAAGCAATGTGCGGCTTATTTGGTACCAACATAATTTCACCTTGGCATATGAAGTTTTAATTTTTAAAATGAAAAATGATTGAAGTGACAATCCTTGTTGTGAATTTTAGGTTCTATTTTTGGCTCTTTGATTCATTAAATAGTCTTTTAGTCTATATATGATGTTCTTTGGTTTCAGTGGTTTTAATTAGATTTTGAATTTATATGTCACTCGAGTTAGCATGTGCCATGTGTGGTGAGATTTGTTGTGAGTTCTCTTGCATTATTTGTAGTCTAGAACTTGCCCGGAATGTGTCTCAAGGCGAAATCCTAGACTAACTTGGTTTGAAAAATGATGTTAGGCCTTCCTTGGACCGTTATTGTGCCTTAAATTTTCAACCCTTGCATATTTTCCCTAGTCAACCCCTTTTGAGCTTTTAAACTTTTTTTTTGACAACCATGTTACAAGTTTTAACCCTTTGTTCTTTATTGATCTATCTTTTGGAATCTTACCTCCCTAAGTACTTTTAGAGTGTTAACATAGGCTAAAAGCCTAAGTTTGGGGGTGAAGATGAGNAAAAGGTATATTATCACTTTTAGCCCGCGCCAGAAACTATTTACATCCGGTAGCCGAAAAAGTGTATCAAATTTGTATAATTTTTATATATAATATACATAATGTATATATATACAAAAAATATACAAAAATTATACATTTTTTCGGCTATTATATTGAGAGTGTCTATACAATGTCATTTTTCCAAGGGAAAATAAGGAGTTATGAATAAAGGGAAGACTAGATGTGAAATCAAAAGTGAAGAAAGGATGGAAAATGATTTTGAAGGAAGTGTGCTTTACTTATTAAAAATTGTAGTGCTTAGGGAGGTTTTGGATCACTCTTATCCAAATTGTGTCTACCTTAACCAAAAACCTAGATTACAATCCTTTAAGTCCTACTTATTTTGAACCAAGTGTGTCTACATTAGTGTAGAAATAAATGAAGGGCAAGCCTATGGCACTACTTTTGTGCATTTGAATATCTTTGTGAGAGTGAGAGTTAATTCTTTCCTTTTGATATCCCATTTGTGTTTAAATTTTAATTTATAAGTTGAGATTCTCTCTTAAGTCTGAGGGCACATGAAATTTTGAGTTGTCAACTTAATCCAATCTCCAATTGGGAGGAAAGAACAAAAGAAAAGTGTTTGTGATAATGAGGCAAATTTTGAAGCTTTAGTGTCATGACTTGGTTGCTACTTTGATTAATGTGGTGTTTGAGCACTTGAATTGAAATGAAATTTGTGAGAAGTTGTTGAAATTCATATGCTTTGGATTAATTGTTGGTACCAACCGAAGTCACTAGATTGTGTTTAATTTGAGCCTTTTTGACTTGAAATGATGTTTGGTATGTCATTGAGCTTAATTGATGATTTTATTGAATGATGTTCTTAGTTTAAAAAACTTGGGGAAACGCAATATTTTAAGTTTGGGGGTTTGATAAGTGGGTAATTTACCAACTTATCTCGTCTTTAATATTAGATTTTTGCTATGTTTGGTTGATAAAATCATGTGTTTAATGTCATTTATTTCTATTTTAAGGGTTTTCTGTGATTTAGAAGTGATGGTGAAGAAACCAAGTGAAAACGAGTCAAAAAGGAGCTAAAATGCAAACAGGAACACTGCCCAATAAATTACCCTTTGCAAACTCGAAGGGATAAACGCGAACGCAGAACTTAAGGACAACAAACCTTCGCGAATGCAAAGCTGGAGGAAGCAAACCTTCAGGGACGTGAAGGTATAATCGCGAACGCGATGATGAAGGAAATAAGCCTTCACGAACGTGAAGAACAATTGGGCGGAAAAACGGGGCAGTTCTGGAATTTTATATTTTTGACCCCCAAGCCATTTAATACACGACCTAGCAGATCTTTGGACATCTTTGGCTTATTTTTCAATCCCTAGAGAATACAAGTTTTGGAGCTAGGGTTCTTGAACACACACTTAGGTCTTGAAGATTTGAAACTTTTGGTTGAGAATTTCTTACTCAGTTATGTTCATTTCTTCATTTCCTTGCTTTGTATTATATATCTAAGTATGTAGTATTTTTTCCAATACTTGAATCTTGTTTATGAGATTATTCATAGTTAAAGTGTGGATTAAATATCTTGTTGTGCTTATGTATTGAACGATTTTTATTTATTAGGAAGTGAGTTATTGTTTCTTTAATTATTCTTAACCTTTAATGTTTCCAAAGGGATTAGCTAACCCTAGGACTCGCCCATTTACTTCGAATTAATTTTGAGAAAGATAATTTGGAGTTGGGAAAGATTAATTAACAAGAACTTGATGCTTTAACCCTCACTTTATAGATTCTACCTAGGGATAGGATTGAACTGCTTGTAGCCATATTCGGGTGTTCTTAATCTCTTAATTATTTTAGGGATAAGCAAAGTGCCTTGGAGGAGCTTTAGGAAAATTTCAAAATGACTTGGCGCTTAAAAGGTTGAACTCACAAATGGAAGAAATGCTTGAAGCTTTAAAGGTCCAAAAAAAATCGGAAGTGAATGATAGCCAAGAACCTTCCTTAGATGTGGAAGCCGAAAATCCCTCATTGGCACTTGATCAAAACCAAGAAGAACTCTCAAATGCTCAAAATGAGAGGCTGATGCTCATGTCGGAGGCCATTTGTAACGACCCGATTTCGGAGTCGTGATGGCGCCTGTCGCGGAACCAGGCAAGCCACCCCTTTCACCTAATCTAAATTCAGTTTCCAGTAAAAAAAATACAAATTTAAACGAAATTATTGATAATACCAAGAGTCTAAAGTTTAAAAACAATATTTGAAACAAAATTTAAAAATTTCCAACCCCGGATCTGGTGTCACTCAGTCATGAGCTGCTATATCATAAAATAAAGAATGAATAAATAGACAACATAGTCTCAAAATAAGTGCAACATGTGGAATAAGGAAGAGAAGACGAGGTCGTGATCGCCAACTGCTACCTCGACAACTCCAATAAAAACTCTGACAGCTGCTTCATATCCACTACCGGGTCCCGGTGTACCTAGATCTGCACACAGGGTGCAGGGGGTAACGTGAGTACACCAACTCAGAAGTAACGTACCCAAACTATGGGCTGAGAGGTAGTGATGGAAAAAACCTTAGAATTTACAATAAACAGTATACAGAAATTAGACAGGCTAACAATTTATCAGAATGAGTAAATATGCCAAGTATGCCAGTATATTCTACATGCCATAGTAAAAATATATGTATGAAACCAGTGTAGATATGCACATAGTGCTCACAACCCTCACACAGCAGTCCTCTCAGTACCGTATATGGCTCTCGGGCCCAGGGAAAAGTCCATCCCGAAATGTACATAATCATTGGTGACCGTAGTCAATCCGTACTGAGGAAAAAGGCCAAATCCAGCCCCACGGAGAAACTCCATCTCCAGAATACAACACTCGGACAAAATCCATGTCCATAGACGATCCATCCCTCAACATCACATCCACTTCGGACATGATCCATGCCCAGGGAAAATCCATCCCTCAACATCAATGCGCTCACTGGGGGTGTAAAGACTCCGGAGAGGCCCTAGTGGCCCAAGCGCTATATCAAGCCAACGAAGGCATGATTTAAGTATCGCTGCAGTGTGAAGTCTGATTTCATAACTGTCTCAATAACAGGCTCTCGGCCTCACTCAGTCATTACTCTCCAGTCTCGCTCACATGGATCATAGATGCATCCATCAGCCCGAAACTATGATAAGTATGCATATAATTAACAATACTGAGACTGAGGTATGAAGTGATATGCTATAACAGGACTGAATATATGAAATCAAATAATCACAAATTGAGACAGTAATATACGACCACTCGGGTCTCAGCATTTTCGGCGTGAAGCTTAGCATTTATACTTAACATGATTTCTAACAGGTTCACAGTTACCACATTAACAGAAGCACGGATATCATCAGGGAATAATCACTAAGCGGTGTCATGGTATAAGCCAGGCCACAAATACTTAGTGCGCGACTGCACGCCCGTCACTTGGCATGCGTGTCACCTCAATTATAGTCATAAATCACTTAGCTCGGGGTTTCGAACCCTCAGAACCAAGTTTGGAAACGTTACTTACCTTAAAACCGGCTAAAATACTACTCCGATGTGCCTTTGCCTCTAGATTCGGCCTCAAAGTGCTCCAAATCTAGCAAAAATCATATGTATATCATTATAATATGCCAAGGAACGAACCCTAATCGAAATTTATCAAAAATACTCAAAAATTCCGAAATTGGTCAAACCCGACCCCCGGGCCCACATCTCGAAACTTAATGAAATTTACACCACAAAAATCCTCATCCTCCCACGAGTCTATACATACCAAGAACACTAAAATCGGAGTCCAAATGACCCCTCAAATTCCCATTTTAAGGTCTCTAAACCACAAGCCCTAATTACCTATTTAAGCACTATTTTTCCCCAAAGTTCCACCACTAATATGACTTTTACTCACATATAAACGAGTTTTAAGTCCAAAATCCTTACCTTAATGAAGAACTATCCATTTCCCTCTTCAAAAACCCTTCAAAAGCTTCAAAACCGAATAACAATGGTAAAAGAATGGCCAAAATTCGCTAAGAGTTCTTTTTATAGGTTCTGCCCAACGATGACCGCACCCGCGGTCCTTTTCTCGCACCTGTGGACCCGCACCTGTGGTCCCAAGTGCGCACCTGCGAGAATTCACTTAAGGGACCTTTTTCTGCACCTGCGACAGAACCTCCGCACCTGCGACTTCGCAGGTGCGGTACAAGTCTCGCACCTGCGACCTTCACTGGTCCAGCCAACTTCCGCATCTGCGGAGCCTTGTACGCTTATGCGGGCTCGCACCTACGGTCCCCCATCTGCAGGTGCGGAAACACCAGAAAGTTTCCCACCAGCAACTCCAAAATGCAAAAAATCATGTCGTTACCCATCCGAACTCAACCCGAGGCCCTCGGGACCCCAACCAAAAATACAAACAAGTCATAATTGATCACTCGAACTTAGCCGAACTCTAGGAACACCCCAAGATAACATCGAAACACCAAATCAACCCATGATTCAAGCCTAAAGATATTCAAACTTCCGAAATTCACCAATGATGCCGAAACTAACCGAACCTCGTCCGAATGATATGAAAATTTGCACACACATCCAGAATGAAGCTACAAACTTGTTCCAAATTCCGGAATTCCATTCCGACCCTGATAGCCTATTTTCCATTGCCGACCGGAAATCGCCAAAAACTAACTTTTTCCAATTCAAGCCTAATTCTACACCGGACATCAAAACTACATTCTGAACACACTGCTAAGTCCCAAAGCACCTAACGAAGCTATCCGAGCCATAAAATCTACATTCCGAAGTCGTTTACCCAATAGTCAACTTTCGGTTGACTTTTCTAACTATAAGGACAACTTAAGGGACTAAATGTCTCATTTCTCACCATGGCCACTCTGAACCCCAGTCAACCAATCCAACGCCACACAAAAGAGATGAATCACACAAACAATGAAGCAAAATGGGGGAAACGGGCTAAACTCTTGGAACAACTGGCCGGGTCGTTACATTCTCCCCCTCTTAAATAAATGTCCGTCCTCGAACGTGACAAGAGTTGTTCCAAAAGCCATCAACCGCCGAATAACCTTACCATGCACACACCCGGGGGCGACCG
Source organism: Nicotiana paniculata (assembly GCA_005239505.1). Lineage (NCBI taxonomy): Eukaryota > Viridiplantae > Streptophyta > Magnoliopsida > Solanales > Solanaceae > Nicotiana > Nicotiana paniculata. The sequence continues at coordinate 75,051 of ML349221.1, read as the reverse complement.
GACGTCACCCTACCCCGCATCGATCTAATAATACCACGCATTCAAATGCCATTATATCCAACCTAATCCCTACGCCTTAGAACCCAAATTCCACGTCAGAACTTATCTACAAGATTAGAATCATGCCTCCACACACCGTATATACCTGAACCAAATCACACAAATCTGAAATAACACAACTCATACGTCCAAACTCTATGATACCCAACTACTTTACCTTAATCAACTCCTCTAGAAGGCCACAACAGAACCGTACCATGTGTGCCTAAAACCAACAAATCGCCGCTCCCCGAAGCAGGGACGGGAAACCCTTAGATCATCCCGGAGCAAAGATAAACCCAATAGCCATTAACTGACGCCCTCACAATAGCTCTACAAAGTCAAACAATCCGATTTGGTGCAAAACACCTACATCAAGTCATACCTAAAATTATCATCATCTATTTGATCAAACTACGTCGAAACTGACCACACTTAGAAATGGCACATCCACCCGGGTCTCCAGACCCCCAATAGGTACCACACACAACCGACACACGCGGTCTGTAACAACAACATCACCCACAAGGGCGAGCACATGAACAGATGTAACAAAAGATTCACGGGGCGTATCAGAGAATGGGCTAAAATATGATGAACATGTGAATATGAAAAATCGAAATCAAATAAAAATTGAATCTTCTCATGACAGACTGAGACAATACCTGGGATCACGACATCAGAAGCCATCTCATCCGATCTGGCTGAAAATGCATAAAATCGGGCCTGATCACCACTGGATCGACCTCCCCTTCTAAGGCGACCCCTACCTGCCTGACCCCCACCTTTAGCTGCCTGGGTGGGCGGTGCAGCTACTGAGTCTGAAACCGCGAGCGGTCTCATCTTCTGATAAGTACCTCTCGCAAGACGAGGACAAAACCTCTTAATATGGCCCACATCTCTACACTCAAGGCAACCTCTCTCGGAGAATGGCACTGGGGACTGAAGGGAACCCCTAGCACCAGGATAACCACTGGAAGAACCACGCATAGATGAACTCTGAACCGATGGTGTCCAAGATAAACTCTGAGCCAGCAGGGCACTGAAAGATGTGTGCACCTGATGCGAACTATGAGGATCATGACCAACTGATCCACCACGATAACCTGAGCGACCTGGCTGAGCCTGCCTGAATGATCGGCCTCTGCCGGGTTGAGGCTGACCCCCTGAAGAAACCCCACCAAAACTCTCAGATCCTCGAGACCTCTTGTTCTCCCTCTCGATCCGCTCCTGGCGGCGAACCGACTCAATATCTCTGGCAATGTCAACCACCTCATCAAAAGAAGCGCCAGATACCCTCTCCCTGGTCAGAAAAATCCGAAGCTAATAAGTGAGGCCATCAACAAACCTCCTGATCCTCTCCCTATCCGTGGGAACTAGACAAATAGCATGACGGGCCAACTCGGAGAACCTCATCTCATACTGCATCACGGTCATGTCCTCCTGGCGCAACTGCTCGAACTCCCTGTGCAGCTCCTCCCTGCGGGAGTACGGTAAATACTTCTCCAGGAACAGAATGAAGAATTGACGCAAGGTAAGGGGCATTGCATCAGCAGGTCTACGCCTCTCATAAGCCTCCCACCAAGCGAGTGCAGCTCCTGCGAACTGGAAGGTAGTAAATGGGACCCCAATAGCCTTCAGTATCCCTACTGTGCGAAGGATCCTCTAACACTTGTCCAAAAATCCCTAGGCGTCCTCGCCCTCAGTACCACTAAAAATTGGAGGCTGAAGTATACTAAACCTCTATAACCTGCGCTGCTCGTCATCTGCCAAAGCTGGGACCACAAACTCCTGGGCTGGGGCAACCGGCAGGACTGGACAGTCCCTGGGGTCTGAAGCCCCTGAGTAACCTGCTTAGGTGTCCGATAGATGGAGTCTGAGTGCCTACCCCGGCCTGAGAAGTAGCAGCAGTAGACATGGCGACGGCCTGTGCCAGGCTGGTGCACATCGTCAAAATCTAGGCTAGGGTTTCCGGAAGACCCGGAATCACAATGGGCATTGCTGGTGCTTGATCATGTCCCGTTGGGATCTCAACTGCGGGGACCTGATCCTGAGTAGTGGGAGGGTCCACAGGTACTGCCCCGGCTGCTGAACGGGCTGAACCCCTCCCTCTTCCACGACCTCGACATTGACCTCCAGTTGGTCCTGCTGGTGTCTGATCACCACGATCGGTAGCACGAGTCCTCACCATCTGTGAGAGAATGAATACAATAGAAGTTTAGTTCCAGAATTCAACAGAGTCGCACGACAAAATTCAATAATATGGGTTTTTTCCTAAGGGTTCTGTAGCCTCTCGAAGATAAGTACAGACGTCTCCATACCGATCCACAAGATTCTACTAAACCTGCTCATTACTGGTGAGACCTATTTAACCCAAGGCTCTGATACCATCTTGTCACGACCCGATTTCGGAGCCATGATGGCACCTGTCGTGGTAAAAGTCAAGCCACCCCTTGGACCTAAGCTAAATTCAATTTCCAGTAAGAAAAATACAATTTTAAACGAAATTATTGATAATACTAAGAGACTGAAGTTTGAAAACAATATTTGAAACAAAAATTCAAAATTTCCAACCCCGGGTCCGGTGTCACTCAGTCATGAGCTGCTATATCATAAAATAAAGAATGAATAAATAGACAACATAGTCTCAAAATAAGTGCAACAAGTGGAATAAGGAAGAGAAGATGAGGTCGTGATCGCTAGCTGCTACCTCGACAACTCAAATGAAAACTCTGACAGCTGCTCAATATCCACTACCCGGTCCCAGTGTACCTGGATCTGCACACAGGTTGCAGGGGGTAACGTGAGTACACCAACTCAGAAGTAACGAACCCAAACTATGGGCTGAGAGGTAGTGACAAACAAAACATTAGAATTTACAATAAAAAGTATACAGAAATTAGACATGCTAACAATTTATCAGAATGAGTAAATATGCCAAGTATGCCAGTACACTCTACATGCCATCGTAAAAATATATGTATGAAACCAGTGTGGATATGCACATAGTGCTCACAACCCTCACACAGTATTCCTCTCAGTACCGTATATGGCTCTTAGGCCCAGGGAAAAGTCTATCCCGGAATGTACATAATCTTTGGTGACCGCAGTCAATCCGTACTGAGGAAAAAGGCCAAATCCAGCCCCACTGAGAAAGTCCATCTCCGGAATACAACACCCGGACAAAATCCATGTCCGGGGACGATCCATCCCTCAACATCACATCCATTTCGGACACGATCCATGCCCAGGGAAAATACATCCCTCAACATCAATGCGCTCACTGGGGGTGTAAAGACTCCGGAGGGGCCCTAGTGGCCCAAGCGCTATGTCAAGCCAACGAAGGCATGATTTAAGTATCGCTGCGGTGTGCAGTCCGATCTCATAACTGTGTAAATAACAGGCTCTCGGCCTCACTCATTCATTACTCTCCAGTCTTACTCACATGGATCACAGATGCATCCATCAGCCCGAAACAATGATAGGTATGCATATAATTAACAATATTGAGCCTGAGGTATGAAGTGATATGCTATAACAGGACTGAATATATGAAATCAAATAATCACAAATTGAGACAGTAATATACGACCACTCGGGTCTCAGCATTTTCGGCGTGAAGCCTAGAATTTATACTTAACATGATTTCTAACAGGTTCACAATTACCACATTAACCAAAGCACAGATATCATCAGGGAATAATAACTAAGCGGTTCCATGGGATAATCCAGGCCACAAATACTCGGTGCACGCCTGCACGCCCATTAGTTGGCATGCGTGCCACCTCAGTTTTAGTCATAAATCATTTAGCTCGGGGTTTCGAACACTCAGAACCAAGTTTGGAAACGTTACTTACCTTAAAATCGGCTAAAATACTACTCTGCAATGCCTTTGCCTCTAGATTCGGCCTTCAAGTGCTCCAAATCTACCAAAAATCAGATGTATATCATTATAATATGCCAAGGAACGAACTCTAATCAAAATTTATCAAAAATACTCAAAAATCCCGAAATTGGTCAAACCCGACCCCCGGGCCGACGTCTCGGAACTTGATGAAATTTACACCACAAAAATCCTCATCCTCCCACGAGTCTATTCATACCAAGAACACTGAAATCGGAGTCCAAATGACCCCTCAAATTCCTATTTTAAGGTCTCTAAACCACAAGCCCTAATTACCTATTTAAGCATTGTTTTTCCCCAAAGTTCCACCACTAATCTGACGTTTAATCACATATAAACGAGTTTTAAGTCCAAAATCCTTATCTCAATGAAGAACTATCGATTTCCCTCTTCAAAAATCCTTCAAAAGCTTCAAACCCGAATAACAATGGTGAAAGAATGGCCAAAATTCGCTAAAGGTTCTTTTTATAGGTTCTACCCAGCGATGACCGCACCTGCGGTCCTTTTCTCGCACATGCAGTCCCAGGTGCGCACCTGCGAGAATTCACTTAAGGGACCTTTTTCCGCACATGCGACTCCGCAGGTACGGTACAAGTCTCGCACCTGCGACCTTCCCTGGTCCAGCCAACTTCCTCACTTGCGGAGCCTTGTCCGAACTCAACCCGAGGCCCTCGGGACCCCAACCAAAAATACAAACAAGTCATAATTGATCACCCGGACTTAGTCAAACTCTCGGAACACCCCAAAATAACATCGAAACACCAAATCAACCCATGATTCAAGCCTAAAGATATTCAAACTTTCGAAATTCACCAACGATGCCGAAACTAACCAAACCTCGTCCGAATGATATGAAAATAAACACACACATCCAGAATGACGCTACGAACCTGCTCCAACTTCCGGAATTCCATTCCGACCCCGATAGCCTATTTTCCACTGCAAACCGAAAATCATCAAGAACTAACTTTCGCCAATTCAAGCCTAATTCTACACCGGATATCAAAACTACATTCCGAACACACTCCTAAGTCCCAAATCACCTAACAAAACTATCCGAGCCATAAAATCTACATTCCGAGGCCGTTTACCCAATAGTCAACTTTTGGTTGACTTTTCTAACTATAAGGCCAACTTAAGGGACTAAATGTCTCATTTCTTACCATGACCACTCTGAACCCGATTCAACCAACCCAACGCCATACAAAAGAGATGAACCACACAAGAAATGATACAGAAATTGGGGAAACGGGCTAAACTCTCGGAACGACTGGCCGGGTCATTACACCATTCTTGAAAATGAGGAGAAGCAAAACTTGGCAGAGGACTTGAAACAAGACTTGACTCAAAATGATGAGAATATCCGCAATTTGGAAGATCGAATGAAATCGTTGATTGAGGCTCATTATGCCTATCAATTTGAAAATGAGGAAAGAGGTCAAGAAGAGTCCAACTTTGAGGAAGAAAGTGAGCTTTACTTTGAGGAATTAAGAATTGAACATCGCCAACTGACTCCATGCATGTTGGTGATGCCGAAAAAAATAGAATTTGAGTCAACCGGTGTTGTCGAGAAGATAGTTGAATTTGACTCTAGTTCGGGAGAACAAAAGAATGTCAAAATCCAGAAAAAGTTGCATGTTGGGAGGTTATTGTCACATTCCAAGAATTTCTCAACATTGAAATTGTATGGTGACATGGGAATTGAACTAAATGATTCAATGAGGGATTGTGAAGAGGAGAAGAAAGATCGATACATCATGCAATTTGAAAGTACAAGAAGGCAAAATGACATTCTGCACATGAAATCCAAGAAATGCGAAATGAAGAAAGTAAAGTTTGGCTTGATAATCTACTTACCACCCCATGTTGCTCGTAGTTACAAGCTTGATTCCAAGTTAGGTGCCCAATTCATACCGTCCAAGTGGCGAGAAAATGGATAAAGTTTATTCGTGTCATGCCACGACGTCAAATGCGGCGCTTGGTGGGAGGCAACCCATCGTCTTCAAAAAATTTAGTCGTTTTTAAAATTTTCTTTTTTCAGAATAGCTTAGTATATTGTTTTTGACTAATCTTCCAAGTTTCACATTTTTTGGAGATATTTTGAGAAGGTTGCATGGTCCGGGAAGTCCAAACCAGTAGCGGCTGGAAATTGCAGAAACAAAGCTTCATGTTTGCGACAGCTCTACGGGTTCGCGAAGATAAGAGAGTATGCAAAAAGACCAAGTCCAGGATCCTTTGTAAATTTCAGACCGTACAAAAATTGTACGGCCGCAGTCTAGAAATGTGCGGCGCTCCGCGGCCGCATTTCAGAAATGTGCTGCCGCAGAACCCCACTTCCTGCCAGATAAAGAAAGCTGCTGACCGTATATGGACTTGTGTGGCCGCAGAACCTCCTGAGGGAAATTTTTTTCTGACATTTTCAGCCTTGTATAGATAGACGAGTTTCACTAAATTAGGTCAAGTTTGAACCTCTGAAGTTCCTGTAGCCATTTTTCTTTACTACTTTAGGAAGTTTTACGTTGCTTTGGTGTATTTACAATATATTTAATCATTTTAAGCTTCCCTTATGAGTTTAATTAGTTTTTCTTCCTTATTTTCTTCAAATCCCATTATGAGTAACTAGACTTTTACTAGAGTTGTGACTCAACCCTAGTGTGCAAACCTTATGGATATCTAACTTAGTGTTTGTTTATGATTGGGTGTTGATTATTTAGCTTAGATGCTAATTGTAGAATTAGTGGTTGCAAACATTAATTCAAGCTTATTTGACTTAGTCTCTACTTGAGAAAGAGGGACCTAGTCTAGGATAACTTAGCTAACAAGGAATTGGGTCAACTAAGAGATTGATTAACCCAATTAAAGGGTTCAACATAGATATAGTAATAACCCAACTTGAGCTCTTATCAACTATTTTGGGTGATACCTATTTGGTCTTGAGAAAGTCAAATTGGGCAAAATTACTCTGTGATCGAGAGGTATTGAGTGGGTAATTTAGAGTTGAGAGCTATAATACACCTCAATCAACAAAAAAAGCATTAACGTCTTTATCCCATTATACAAACATCCAGGTTATGGTCTCATCCCTAGGAATTTTTATCGATTTGCAAAAACCTTAAAAATAATTATCTCTAGTCTCCTTTCTTTATTTTGCAATAATTAGATTAACATTAGAAATAGAAAATAAATCCTTGTTGTGGAAGTGCAATCTAGATAATCCAAATTCTCATTTGAAATATATACCCATAACTCCCATCCTAGCCCCCTGTGGATTCGACCCCAACTCCTAATTGGGTCTTTATTATTGCATATGACCGTTTCATATCTCTTTTGAGTTGTGCTTTGGACGTGATCAGTTTTTGGCATTGTTGTCGAGGAGTTAAAAATGGTGTTAGCTATATATTTAGGTGTGTTTTTAGAATATCTTCTTTTCCTTCCGTGTTACTAACTTGTTTGAGAAATCATAGATACAACCATGGCGAACAATGAGCTCGGAAATATGCATTTAAGGGATGTGGACGTCGAGGATGAGCAAGTCTATGAGGTTCCTATTGAACCTCAAGCAAATAAAAGAGGTCGAGTGCCTCATGACAATGTCCTCGTTCCACCCCCAACTCCACCACGAGCGGCTCCACGCCGGGTGTTACCCGATGAAGGATATGCTAGTGGAATAGTCTCTCCCTGTATTATGGTGGGAAACTTTCAAATCACCAATGTGATGCTAAATTTTCTAGAGCATTGAGGGTTCTTCACCAGTGTCTAAGTCAAAATACATACAAACATTTGAAGGGGTTTGTGGACCCTTGTTGGGAGAGCAAACAAACCAATGTATCCGAGGATGCATTGAGGCTAAGGCTTTTTCCCTTCTATCAACGGGGGAAAGCTTTAGATTGGTGGGACATTTGCCAAACCATTTCATTCACACTTGGGATGAGTTGGCGGAAAAGTTTATTTCTACGTTCTTCTCTCCGGGGTACATGGCTACACTTCAGGATGAGATTATGGCATCCAAAAAAGAGCCAAATGAACCACTACATAACATATGAGAACGCTATAGAACAATGGTTAAGGAATGTCCCAACAACGATATAACGGAGAACATGATTCAACAAGCTTTATATTGTGGAATTAACACAACCAACCAATGTGTAGTGAATCAACTTGTCGGTGGGAACTTCATGGCTATGCCTTATGCGGAGGCGTGTGAGATTTTAGATGAAATGGCGGAAACATCATCAGCGTGAAAATCCCGGGATAATGTTCCACAAGGTGATCCGAACGTGATCCACCTTCACAAAGAGTTGCATGACCATGGGCAATCCATTGTCGAATTGATTACCACCATGAATCAATTAGCAAAGGCTCAACTTCTACAAGTGAAAAATCCTAAGCAAGTCAATGCCATGGATGGCATGAACATGATGGTGAACAAAAGAAGGATCAAGGGTCCACAAGTGCAACATCGAGTGGAGAATTATGTGCAAGAGGAAAGTGGTTTTGATCAAGATGATTCTTACAATGAACGAGAAGAGGAGGTGCAATATGTAAAAAAATTTCAAGGCCAACGAAACAACTTCCAGGGTACAAACCAACAATAATGGCGACCTCAAAATAATCAAGGCAATTGGAATTCTTACGACCAAGGAAATTGTAGTGGTAGCAACAATCAAGGGAATTGTCATAACAACAACAATCAAGAAAATTGGAGTGAAAATAACCAAGGAAATTAGGGAGGTAATAATCAAGGAGGATGGAACAGTAATCAAGGAAATTAGGGAGGTAATAATCAAGGCCAATGGAACAGTAATCAAGGAAATCAGGGGTCAGGGTTTCAAAGGCCCTAGATGTATCAACAACCGAGCAACTCGCCTCATTATCCTTCCCATGGTCCAAGTTTTTCAAACAAAGAGATGGGGCATTTTGAGAACACGTTCAAGAAAATGATGGAAAAGAATGTCGATTCGGATGCCTAATTTGCCTCATACAACACATTGATTCGCAACGTAGTGACACGACCCAAAATCCTATCTTAGGTCGTGATGGCGCCCAACAGCGGGGTCAGGCAAGCCAACACTCAATTTACTAAGGGTTCTTTCTTATTAGATTAAACATTTCAACATATACTCAGTTTTTAAAACTTAAAACATGAATCGACAAGGATAATTAGCCAGTTTTTAATCAAAAGCAGTCATGAAGAGGCGTGAGCCAATATATATACAAACCCGAAATCCATAATAACTATCACGTGTGTTCCAGGAACTAGTGTCACAAGTCCTACGGGCATACTAACAGAATATACAAAAGATATAATATACAGTCCCACTGTCTGAAGGAAATAGACGGGAAATAAGCAAAAGAAACCCCATGGTGCTGCCGGAGATTGCCAGGAGAAAAGCAGCTCACTGTGAAGTCAGGTCCGTCTATAATCGAAGTCAAGCTCCGGTCCGACAACCAGATGCACCAGCCTCAGAACCTGTACAATTAAGTACAGAAGCGTAGCATGAGTACATAAATATATATGTACCCAGTGAGTATCCCGCCTAACCTCGAAGAGGTAGTGACGAGAGGTCGACATGACCCTCACTAAGGTCCAACAATATAATTTAAAAGAATATGATAGAAATGGTAGGCATGTAAGGGCATAGAAACAACAAGTATATATAAGGCACTGAAATCCAAGGAAGTTTTGGGAATGAATAAAACAATTACTACTTCACCTTCCCCAAAATATCTATCAATCCAATGTCCATGAATTTAGTAACAAATAAATCATGCGCATGCAGGGTAAGGACAACCAGACGGAGTCATAAGATAATCATGTTCGTGCACTACCGAGGGTCGAACGGCCCGAACCATAAGTGCACATTTCCATACTCACATATATGCACTGTCGAGGATCGAACGGCCCGAACCAAAAGTTCATCTCTCAATCCTATCTATGCACTGCCGAGGATCGAACGGCCCGAACCAAAAGTGCATCTCTCAGTCCTCTCTATGCACTGGCGAAGATTGAACGGCCCGAACCAAAAGTGCATCTCTCAATCCTCTCTAGCACTGTTGAGGATCGAACGACCCGAACCAAAAGTGCATCTCTCAATCCGCCGTGGCGTACGGCCCGTTCCCATAAGAGTGGTGGAATCACACTCCGCTCGCGGAATGTAAATTGCAAAGTGGTCACATGCACACACATTATTCCTTTTTAAATTACTTTTAGTGAACAATTCCTTACAAGTTTTCTCAAATTCCATAACCTCAGGGAAGTAAGCAGCATGTAACATTTAATTTATTAAGCATATAGTTCATATCAATTAAAACACAAGGCATGATGTGGGCCTAACTACCCGGACATAATAGTAATAGTCGCTACGTACGGACTCTCATCACTTTGTACGTACGTAGCCCCAAAATATTATCACATATAGCATTTAAATAACCTAGGGGGACAGTTCTCTCTTACAAGGTTAGAAAGAAGACTCACCTCGTGTCGAACCTACTTTCCGGGTCAAGAACGCGCCCGAAACTCCAAACTCGACACCTACAGACTCGAAATTAGCCAAATATTATACAAATATATCAATTTATACTCAAAGCATTAAATTCTTCTACTACTTAGCCAAAATCATCATTCTTGAAGAAATCCTAAAATCCAACCCCGGGCCCGCATGGTCAGATTCCAAAAACATTCGAAGGAAACACTCACCCATAGCCTAAGGATCATTAATACATGATTTTCACTAGATTTCATAGCTAATTGACGGGTAATGTTCTGCATTTTCAAAAACCCTAGGTTACTACCCCAAATCCTTAGTTTTCACTAATTTAGGTAGTTAATTTAGCTTGTAATCCATGCATGAAGCTAATATTAGAGTAGAATTTACTTACCTTCAATAACTTCGTTTGCCCCTTTTGAATGCTGAAAATCGTCCCAAGGAAGAAGAAGAAGATGAGGAAATAAATTAAATCCCGTTATAAAAACACACTACCCAGTGGTCTACTCTATGTGATCGCAGCCTAGGCAGTGCGATCGCAGAACTTTAAGTGACCAAGACCTCATGGGCCTTCTGTGCGAACGCGGAGAGAGACCTACGAATGCATAGGGTAAGGAATAGCTGCGCTAGCCCAAGGCTGGGCTCTTGTGCGAACGCGGATGGGGTGTGCGATCGCACTGGGTCAGGAGTCCAACCCATCGCGATCGCGGAACCTTTTGTGCAAATGCACAGGGCATTCATCACCCCTTCCCAATTCCTTCTATGTGATCGCATCAGTGCACCTGCGATCGCACTGAATGAAACTAGTCAGTGAAAAATCTGGTTTTTTGAATTTAACTCTGAGGGGTCCGAAACTCACCCGAGCCCCTCGGGACCCCATCCAAAGGAACTGGCAGGTCTTTATTCATGATACGGACTCGCTCGAATTTTCGGAACGTGAAAAACAACGACGAAACTAAGAATTTGACCCCAAAACCAAATTTAATCAAACTTTGAACTTAAAGTTCTAGAATTCGCTTTCAATGCGCCGAACCGACCTATACTACTCGGAATGACACCAAATTTTGCAAGCAAGTCATAAATGACATAACGGAACTATTCCCTATCTCGAAATTCTGTTCGGACCTTGATAACACAAAAACACGTTCCCAACCAACTTTCAAACTTAAGGAAACTCTAACTTCGATATTGGGCGCCGAAACGCTCCTGGGTCATCCAAAACCCATTCCGAACATACGCCCAAGTTCGAAATCATCATACGAAGCTACCGGAATTGTCAAAACTCGATTTCGAGGTCGTTTACCCAAAATGTTGATCGAAGTCAAACTTGGCCTTAAAGGCCAACCTTAAGGAACCAAATGTTCCTATAGCACTCTAAACACTTCCGAAACCCCGGACCACCCGCCCCCGCAAGTGATAAATAACAATAAGCTGCTATGGAAAGTTTCATTTAGGGGAACGGGATCCGATAACGCAAAATGACCGATTGGGTCGTTACATTCTCCACCTCTTAAACAAACGTTCGTCCTCGAACGGGTCTAGAATCATACCTGAAGTGCTGAATAAGTGTGGATAACTGCTCCGCATGTCCTCCTCGGACTCCCAGGTCGCTTCCTCGAATGGTTGGCCCCTCCACTGGACCTTCACTGCAGAAACTCTCTTGGACCTCAACTGGCGATCATGTCTATCAATAATAGCAATTGTCTCCTCCTCGTAGCCCAACCTCTCATCCAACTGAATAGTGCTGAAATCAACCGCGCGAGAGAAGTCGGCGTGGTACCTCTGGAGCATGGATACATGAAAAACTAGATGAACTCCTGATAAACTGGGAGGTAAGGCCAGCTCATAAGCAACCTCCCAAACTCTCCTCAACACCTCGAAGGGACCTATAAACCTCGGGCTTAGCTTACCCTTTTTCCCAAACCTCATAATACCTTTCATAGGTGAGACTTTCAACAGAACTTTGTCTCCCTCCATAAATAATACATCACGCGCCCTCTGATCCGCGTAACTCTTCTGTCTGGACTGTGTTGTGCAGAACCTCTCCTTAATCAACTTCACCTTCTCCAAAGCATCTCTCACCAGGTCGATGCCATATAACTTAGCCTCGCCAGGCTCGAACCACCCGATAGGAGAACGACATCGCCAACCATACAAAGCCTCAAATGGTGCCATCTCAATGTTGGACTGATAAATATTATTGTAAGCAAACTTGGGCAAAGGCAAGAACTGGTCCCACTGACCTCCGAAGTCAATCACACATGCCCTGAACATGTCCTCCAATATCTGAACCGTACGCTCTGACTGACCGTCAGTCTGAGGGTGAAATGTTGTGCTGAGATCTATCTAGGTACCCATATCACTATGCAATGCTCTCTAGAAGTGCGAGGTGAACTGAGGACCTCGATCTGATACAATGGACACCGGCACACCGTGCAACCAAACTATCTCCCGAATGTAGATCTGGGCCAACCTCTCAGAACTATAAGTAGTAGCTACTGGAATCAAATGCACCGTTTTGGTCAATCTATCCACAATGACCCAAACCGCGTCAACCTCCCGCGAAGTCCGAGGCAACCCGACCACGAAGTCCATAGTGATGTGCTCCCATTTTCACTCAGGAACGGGCATATGCTGAAATAGGACTCCTGGCCTCTAGTGCTCATACTTCACCTGCTGGAAATTAAGACACCTAGCCACATACTCCAAAATGTCCCTCTTCATCTGCCTCCACCAGTAATGCTGCTTCAAATCACGATACATCTTCGTAGCACCAGGATGAACAGAATACCGAGAACTGTGTGCCTTCTCTAGAATCCTCTCCCTCAGGCCATCAACATTAGGAATACATAAGCGGCCCTGAAGTCTCAAAACTCCATCCTTGCCAATAGTAACCTCCTTGGCACTACCCTAAACCACTGCCTCCCGAAGCTCTTCTAAGCACGGATCATAGAACTGTCGGGCCTTAATCTCCCCCAATAACGAAGACTGAGAAACCACATGTGCTAAAACTCGACGAGGCCCTGAAAGGTCTAATATCACCAGGCGATTGGCCAAGGACTGAATGTCCAAGTCTAGAGGTCTCTCCTCTGCTACAAGATAAGCCAAGCTACCCATACTCTCCGCCTTCCTGCTCAAAGCATCTTCTACCACATTTGCCTTGCCCGGATGATAAAGAATGGTGATATCATAATCCTTCAACAACTCAAGCCATATGCACTGCCTCAAATTAACATCCCTCTACTTGAACAAGTGCTACAAGGTATGATGGTCTGTATAAACCTCACAGGACACTCCATACAAGTAGTGCCTCCAAATCTTGAGAGCATGAACAATCGCCACCAACTCTAAATCGTGCACAGGGTAATTCTTCTCATGAACCTTCAACTGGCGCGAAGCATAAGCAATAAATCTCCCTTCCTGCATCAACACACACCCCAAACCAACACGCGAAGCGTCGCAATATACTGTATACATCCCAGAACCGGAAGGCAATACTAGAACTTATGTTGAGTTCAATGTTGTCTTGAGCTTCTGAAAGCTCGCCTCACACTCGTCAGACTATCGGAACGGGGCATTCTTCTGAGTCAATTTGGTCAATGGAGCTTCAATAGAAGACAACCCCTCCACAAATCGGCGGTAATAGCCTTCTAGGACCAAAAAGCTTCTGATCTCTGTAGCTGAAGTAGGACGCGACCAACTCTGAACTGCCTCGATCTTCTGAGGATCAACCTTGATACCCTCTCTGGATACCACATGCCCCAAGAATTCTACGGAATCCAACCAGAACTCACACTTGGAGAACTTAGCATATATCTTCTGTTTACACAAGGTCTGGAGCACAACCCTCAAATGTTGCTCGTGCTCACCCAGGCTACGTGAGTAAATAAAAATGTCATCAGTGAAGACGATGACAAAGGAATCAATATACGGCCTGAACACCCTATTCATCAAGTCCATGAATGCTGCTGAGGCATTAGTCAAGCCAAAGGACATCACCAGGAAATCATAGTGGCCATATCTCGTACAAATAGCAGTCTTCGGAACATCTGAAGCCCGAATCTTCAACTGATGATATCCTAATCTCAAATCAATATTAGAAAACACACGAGCACCCTGCAACTGGTGAAACAAATCATTAATGCGCGGCAGAGGATACTTGTTCTTAATGGTAACCTTGTTCAACTGGCGATAATCAATACACATCCGCACTGACCCATCTTTCTTCTTCATGAATAGAACTGGAGCACCCCATGGCGATACACTCAGTCTGATGAACCCCTTAGCTAACAACTCCTCAAGATGCTCCTTCAACTCCTTCGGAGCCATACGGTACGGAGGAATAGATATAGGTTGGGCGCCTGGAGCTAAATCAATGCAGAAATCAATATCACGATCCGGAGGCATGCCTGGAAGGTCTGAAGGAAATATATCAGCAGACTCTCGAACCACTGGCACTGAATCAATAATCCGAGACTCGGCTGTGGTGTCCCGCACATAAGCAAAATAGGCCAGACAACCCTTCTCGACCATATGTCGAGCCTTCAAGAATGAAATAACCCGGTTGGCTGCACTAACTGAGGAACCTCTCCACTCCAACCTAGGCGACTCGGGCATGTCTAAAGTAACTGTCTTGGCATGTCAATCTAGCACGGCATGATAAGGAGATAGCCAATCCATGCCTAGAATAATCTCAAAATCAACCATGTCGAGCAATAAAAGGTCTGCTCTGGTCTCGAATCCACAGAAGGTGATCACACAAGACCGATAAATCTGGTCTACCACCACAGAATCGCCCACAAGAGTGGACACATATATAGGAGACCCCAAGGACTCACGAGGAGCATCCAGAAAATGAGAAAATAANCCCCGACTGTCCTCCACCCCTAGGACGACCCCTACCGACTGTCCTCCACCTCTAGGTGGCCGGACTGCTGGTGCTGGACCTATCGGCTGATAACCCTGCTGTACGGCCTTGCCCCAAAACCTGGGACATTGTATCCTCATATGACCTGGCTCTCCACACACGTAACAACTCCCAAGTACCATAGCCTGTTGCCCCGAAGAAGAACCCTGAACGGCCGGAGGGCGATGTCCCTCTGGCGTAGCACTGAAGTAGGGGTCGGAGGATCTCGGATGACTGGGATAACTACTGGGTGAACTCTGAATGGCTGGAGGACGATAGAAACGCTCTGGCATGGCGCTGAAATGAGGCCTCGCTGGAACACCTCGGGGAGGTGGTGGAGGTGCTGAATATAAAAGCCTGTTGAGCTGACCACTACTAAAATGACCTCTGCCCCTAGCTAGGGCACCTCTGAAATCTCCAGAGAATCGAGCTCTCTTGTCCTACTGCCCCTGCTCCCTGCTCCTCGACTAACACCCCTCGATCCTGTGAGCAATCTATACCACGAGCTGATAAGGAGTACCTATCTCCACCTCTCGGGACATGGTGGCCCTAATACCTTGATGCAACCCAGCCACAAATCTCCACCATATCTGCATCAGTATGTAGTACCATGACTGCATGGCGAGACAACTCTGAAAATCTGGCCTCATAATCTGTCACTGACATATGTCCCTACTCTAGCCGCTCAAACTGATACTGTAGCTCTTCCCTCTTAGAGGGTGCGATATATCTATCTAAAAACATCTGCATGAACTGCTCCCAAGTGACAATAGGAGAATCTGCTGGCTTGCTGAGAATATAGGACTGCCACCACCTACGAGTTCTGCCCTCCAACTGGAAGGTAGTGAAATCCACCTCATGGGACTCTAGTATCCTCATGTTGTGCAGTTTGTCCCTGCACCTGTCCACTAAGTCCTGGGCATCCTCGTCTCGCTCACCCCCAAAGACTGGAGGGTGAAATCGAGTCCATCTGTCCAATAACTTATGCGGATCATCATCCGCAGCTGGTCTGGGCTCAGGTGCTGCTGCAACAGGCTGGACCCCACCTACGGGCAGTGTACCCGGTGTATGATGTAATGATGTTGTCTGACCTGCATCTTGGGCAGTAGGGGTCTGGACTACCCCTCCTACCTGAGAAGTGGCAGGATCTGCTGGAAATAAACCAGCCTGGGACATAGTGTCCATAAATCTCATCATACGGCCCATGACTGCCTGGAAGCCTGGCGCCGTCATGAAGTCTACTGGAGCAGGATCTACTGGAGGCACCTCTTCCTGCTCCTCTATAATAGGGTCCTCTAGTGGCGGAACCAAAATAGCTCTGGGACGCCCTTGTCCCCTACCACGGGATGGTGCCCTCCCCCAGCCTCTGTAGCGGCCTGGAACAACGGGGGTAGCGGCCCTTCCCGAGTCTGGAACATTAGATGCACGCGTCCTCACCATCTGTGAGAGAATAGAAGAATGAATTTAGTAAATCATCGACTGAAGGTTTCTTAACGCCCTATAGCCTCCTGAAGATAAGTACAGACGTCTCTGTACCGATCCACAAGACTCTACTGGGTTTGCCCGTGACTTGTGAGACCCACGTGAACCTAATACTTTGATACCATGTTGTCACGAGCCAAAATCTTATCTTAGGTCATGATGGCACCCAATAGCGGGGTCAGGAAATCCAACACGAAATTTACTAAAGGTTCTTTCTTATTAGATTAAACATTTCAACATATACTTAGTTTTTAAAACTTAAAACATGAATCGACAAGGATAATTAACCAATTTTTAATCAAAAGCAGTCATGAAGAGGCGTGAGCCAATATATATACATACCCGAAATCCATAATAACTATCACGTGTATGCCAGGAACTAGTGTCACAAGTCCTACGGGCATACTAACAGAATATACAAAAGATATAATACACAGTCCCACTGTCTGAAGGAAATAGACAGGAAATAAGCAAAAGAAACCCCATGGTGCTGCCGGAGATTGCCAGGAGAAAAACAGCTCTGTGAAGTCAGGTCCGTCTATAATCGAAGTCAAGCTCTGGTCCGACAACCAGATGCACCAGCCTCAGAACCTGTACAATTAAGTACAGAAGCGTAGCATGAGTACATAAATATATATGTACCCAGTGAGTATCCTGCCTAACCTCGAAGAGGTAGTGACGAGAGGTCGACATGAGACTCACTAAGGTCCAATAATATAATTTAACAGAATATGATAGAAACGGTAGGCATGTAAAGGCAGTGAAGCAACAAGTATATATAAGGCACTGAAATCCAAGGAATTACTGGGAAAGAATAAAACAATTACTACTTCACCTTCCCCCAAATATCTGTCAAATCAATGTCCATGAATCTAGTAACAAATAAATCATGTGCATGCAGGGTAAGGACAACCGGCCAGAGTCATAATATAGTTATGTCCGTGCACTGCCGAGGGTCGAATGGCCCGAACCATAAGTGCACCTTTCCATAAAGTACTCACATCTATGCACTGTCGAGGATCGAACGGCCCGAACCAAAAGTGCATCTCTCAATCCTCTCTATGCACTGCCGAGGATCGAATGGCCCGAACCAAAAGTGCATCTCTCAATCTGGCGTGGTGTACGGCTCGTTCTCATAAGAGTTGGGGGAAATCAAACTCCGCTCGCAGGAATGTAAATTGCAAAGTGGTCACATGCACACACATTATTCCTTTTTAAATTACTTTGAGTGGACAATTCCTTACAAGTTTTCTCAAATTCCATAACCTCAGGGAAGAAAGCAGCATGTAACATTTAATTTATTAAGCATATAGTTCATATCAATTAAAACACAAGGCATGATGTGGGCCTAACTACCCGGACATAATAGTAATAGCCGCTACGTACGGACTCTCGTCACTTTGTACGTACGTAGCCCCCAAATATTATCACATATAGCATTTAAATCACCTAGGGGGACAGTTCCCTCTCACAAGGTTAGAAAGGAGACTCACCTCGTGTCGAACCTACTTTCTGGGTCAAGAACGTGCCCGAAACTCAAAACTCGACACCCACGGACTCGAAACTAGCCAAATGTTATATATCAGTTTATACACAAAGCATGAAATTCTTCTACTACTTAGACAAAATCATCATTCTTGAAGAAATCCTAAAATCCAACCCCAGGCCAGCATGCTCGGATTCCAAAAATTATCGAAGGAAACACTCACCCATAGACTAAGGATCATTAATACATGATTTTCACTCGATTTCATAGCTAATTGACGGGTAATTTTTTACATTTTCAAAAGCCCTAGGTTACTACCTCAAATCCTTAGTTTTCACTAATTTAGGTAGTTAATTTAGCTTGTAATCCATGCATGAAGCTAATATTAGAGTAGAATTTACTTACCTTCAATAACTAGGTCGTTTGCCCCTTTTGAATGCTGAAAATCGTCCCAAGGAAGAAGAAGAATATGAGGAAATAAATTAAAACTCGTTATAAAAACACACTGCCCAGCGGTCTACTCTATGCAATCGCAGCCTCGACAGTGCGATGGCAGAGCTTTAAGTGACCAGGCCCTCATGGGCCTTCTGTGAGAATGTGGAGAGAGACCTGCGAACGCACAGGGTAAGGAATAGCTAGGCTGGCCCAAGGCTAGACTCTTGTGCGAATGCGGATGGGGTGTGCGATCGCACTGGGTCAAGAGCCTAACCCATCGCGATCGTGGTGCCTTTTGTGCGAACACATAGGGCATTCACCACCCCTGCCCAGTTCCTTCTATGCGATCACATCAGTGCACCTGCGATCGCACTGAAGGAAACCAGTCAGTGAAAAATCTGGTTTTTGAATTTAACTCCGAGGGGTCTGAAACTCACCCAAGCCCCTTGGGACCCCGTCCAAAGGCACTGGCAGGTCTATATTCATGATACGGACTCTCTCAAATTTTTGGAGCGTGAAAAATAACAACGAAACTAAGAATTCGACCACAAAACCAAATTGAATCAAACTTTGAACTTAAAGTTCTAGAATTCGCTTTCAATGCGCCGAACCGATCTATACTACTCGGAATGAGACCAAATTTTGTATGCAAGTCATAAATGACTTAACGGAACTATTCTCGATCTCGAAATTCCGTTCGGACCTTGATAACATAAAAACATGTTCCCAACCAAATTTCAAACTTAAGGAAACTCTAACTTCGATATTGGGCGCCGAAATGCTCCCGGGTCATCCAAAACCCATTCTGAACATACGCCCAAGTCCGAAATCATCATACGAAGCTACCGGAATTGTCGAAACTCAATTCCGAGGTCGTTTACCCTAAATGTTGACGAAGTCAAACTTGGCCTTAAAGGTCAATCTTAAGGAACCAAGTGTTCCTATAGCACTCTAAACACTTCCAAAACCCCGAACCACCCGCCCCCGCAAGTCATATATCACAATAAGCCACTATGGGAAGTTTCATTTAGAGTAACGGGGTCCAATAACGTAAAACGACCGATCGGGTCGTTACACGTAGAAATTCAAATGGGGCAAATATCTCAAGCTCTAAATTCTCTCCCTAAGGGGGCACTACCAAATGACACAGTGGTAAACCCAAACGGTGGAAACAAAATGGGGCATGCCATGACCATTAATACAAGAAGTGAATGAGGTGGGAATGCACCCACTTCAAGTCAAAAGCAACTTGTGGATGATGAGAAAGTGGTACAATAAGAATAGGTCCCGAACAATGTGGTGCAATCAAATGAGGAAGTTCGGATTGATATTGATGATAGTGTGGAAGAGACTCAAAAGGAGGTGAACCCGTCTAGGGATCACATTATTGACATACCGGAGCCGGTGGTGCAAAAATGATAAGACACCACTGCCTAAGCCTCCACCTTCATACCCTTAAAGACTTGCCAAACAAAATGGCAAGAATCAATTCAAGAAGTTCATTTGAATGATGAAGAGTCTCTCAATCAATGTTCCAATAGTTGAAGCTTTAGAACAAATGCTCGGCTATGAAAATTTTATAAAGGATCTCGTGACAAAGAAGTGATCAATGAATTTGGAACTATTAAAGTCACGCATCAAGTGAGTGCAATTGTGCATTCAATGGCTTCTAAGTTGGATGATCCCAGTGCTTTCACGATTCCTTGTACAATTAGAAGTGACGAGTTTGCTAAAGCTCTTTGTGATCTTGGGGAAAGTATCAACTTGATGCCCTATTCGGTTTTCAAGACCTTGGGAATTGGGAAACCAAGACCCACCTCTATGAGATTAAAAGTGGGCGATCATACTATGAAGAGACCTTTGGGAGTGATTGAAGATGTCTTAGTTCGTATTGATAACTTCATTCTTCCAGCGGATTTTGTCATTCTAGATTGTGAAGTTGATTATGAGGTGATGATTATTCTTAGAAGAACTTTCCTTGATATGGGGAAGGCTCTTTGTGTTGTTAAATCCGGAGAACTTACCTTCCAGGTGGGTGATGAATAAGTGGTTTTCCATGTGTGTAAGTCCATGCGGCAATCAAATAGCAACGAGGTGTACTCTTTTGTGGAATTGGTGACCTATGTTATTGTTGATGATACGAGTGCCACAATCAATGTTGGTGATATGTTGGAGGACGTCTTGATCAACTTTTGTGATGACTAGATGAATGGCTTCATGGAATGTGTGAACTCTTTGCAAGGAATGGGATCGTACAATTATGCACCCCGGAAATTATCCTTGGATCTTGAAAATAGAACAACTCCTCCTACAAAGCCTTCCATTAAAGAGCCTCCTACCTTGGAGTTGAAGCCATTGCCTCCACATATTTGGTATGAATTTCTTGGCCCTTGTTCTACTTTACCGATTATTCTTTCCTCTTGTTTGACTAACGTGCAGGTAGATTGTACATTGGCGGTGCTAAAAAAGAGGAAGAATGATATTGGGTAGACATTGGTGGATATTCGGGGGATAGGGGATAATCCCCGCATTTTGCATGCATGAGATCAACTTGGAGGAAGACGCCAAACCATATATTGAACATCAAAGGAGACTTAATGAGGATATGCAAGAAGTTGTCAAAACGGAGATTATCAAGTGGTTGGATGTCGGGGTTGTCTACCCCATCTCTGATAGTTCATGGACTTATCCGGTTCAATGTGTCCCAAAGATGGGGGGCATGAAAAAAGTCACCAATGACAATAATGAGTTTATTCCTACAAGAACGGTGACCGGTTGGAGAGTGTGTATGGACTATCGCTAGCTCAATAAAGTCGCAAGGAAGGATCATTTTCCACTTCCCTTCTTGGGTCAAATGCTTGATAGACTGGCCAGTCGTTCTTTATATTGCTTTTTAGTGGGTATTCGGGCTACAACCAAATATTTATTGCTCTGTAGGATCAAGAGAAAATAACCTTTACATGTCCCTATGGTACTTTCGCCTTCAAGAGGATGCCATTTGGTTTGTGCAATGCACAACGACTTTTAAAAGGTGTACGATGGTTATCTTCACGGACATGGTGGAGGACTACCTTGAAGTTTTCATGGATGACTTCTAGGTGGTTGGGGATTCTTTTGATGATTGTCTCACAAATTTAGATAAAGTGTTGGCAAGATGTGAAGAAACAAATTTGGTGCTCAATTTGGAGAAGTGTCATTTCATGGTCGAGGAAGGCATTGTACTTGGCCACAAAATATCAAAGAATGGAATTGAAGTTTACAAGGAAAATATTGAGGTGATTTCTAAACTTCCACCTCCAAATTCGATGAAGGGTGTGCGGAATTTCTTGGACCACACGGGGGTTTATCGGTGTTTCATCAAACATTTATCTAAGGTGGTGAACACATTGTGCAAGCTTCTTGAGAAAGATGCTAAGTTTAACTTAGATGATGATTGCATGAGAGCTTTTGAATTATTAAAGTTCAAGTTGACAACTACTCCCATCATCACCGCTCTGAATTGGAGTGTCCCTTTTGAACTCATGTGTGATGCAGTGACGTAGCGGTTGGGGCTGTTTTGGGGCAACACATCACCAAGATTTTTCACCCGATATACTATGCTAGTAAGACCATGAATACTACCCAAGTCAATTACATTGTTACGGAGAAAGAGCTCTTTCCATTGTGTTTGCAATTGAGAAGTTTCGCCCGTACTTGATAGGTGCAAAGGTTATTATTCACACAGATCATGCGGAACTTCATTATCTCATGATAAAGAAATATTCCAAAGCTCGGTTGATGGTATGGATGATTTTGTTGAAAGAGTTTGATAATGACATCCAACATCGAAAATGGAGTGAAAACCAAGTGGCGGACCACTTGTCTCGTTTGGAGGAGGGGAGGCCGCATGATGGCCTTTAAATCCATGACTCCTTCCCCGATGAGCAACTCTTGGCTATTTCAATGAAAGAGATGCCATGGTTAGCGGATCTAGCGAATTCCCTTGTGTGTGGAATCATCTTGGATGAGTTCTTCAAACCAAAGGAAGAAGCTCAAACGGGATTTCCAAGATTATTATTGGGATGAACCATACCTTTTCTGAATTTGTACGGCTGGGGTGATTAGAAGATGTGTACCGAAAGAAGAGCAAGCTGAAATTCTTGGGGTTGTCATTCTTCACCATATGGTGGTCATCACGGTGGAGCAAGAACGACGGCCAAAGTGCTAAGTTGTGGTTTCTATTGGCCCACTCTTTACAAGTATGCTAGTGAGCTAGTTAAAAGATGTGATGAATGTCAACGGGCCGGTGGAATCTCAAAGAAAAATGAAATGCCTCTCACTACCATTTTTTATATTGATATTTCTGATGAATGGGGAATTGACTTTATGGATGCTTTTGTGAGTTCTTGTGGAAACATCTACATCTTGATCATGGTTGATTATGTGTCCAAATGGGTTGAGGCCATTTCTCTACCCAACAATAAGGCGACAAGTGTGATGGCGTTCTTGAAGAAGAATATTTTCACAAGGTTTGATACTCCGCAGGCTATTATAAGCGATGGGAGGTCATATCTTTTCAACAAGGCTTTCGACACTTTACTTAGTAGGTATAGTGTTACCATAAAGTCACGACTCCCTATCATCCACAAGCTAGCGGTCAAGTGGAAGTCTCCAACCGGGAGATAAAGAGTATTTTGTCCAAAACAGCGAATGCTAACCGGACGGATTGGTCCAAGAAGCTTGATGATGCACTATGGGCTTATCGTACGGATTACAAAACACCTATCGGAATGTCACCATACTGGTTGGTGTTTGAAAAAGCTTGTTATGTTCCGGTGGAACTTAAGAACAAGGCCATGTGGGCTCTAAAGAAGTTGAATATTGATTGGGATGTAGCTGTTAACTTGAGGGTTGCACATTTGAATAAATTGGATGAGTTGCGGTACCATGCTTATGCAAGTTCGTCCTTGTACAAAGAAAAGATGAAATATCTTCAGGACAAATACATTTGGAACAAAGAATTCAAGGTGGGCGATCTTGTTTTGTTGTTTAACTCAAGGTTGAGGATATTTCCCGGGAAGTTAACGGCTAAATGGAGAGGTCCTTTTGAAATTTTGGGTGACACCTTTTGGTGCATTGGACTTGAAGAACAAAAACAATAAAGTATTCCGAGTCAGCGATCACCGGGTGAAGCACTATTTGGGAAAAGTTGGGGATAGCCACGTCGTGGCGGTCATTCATTTCAATTGATAGTATTATGTGTCGTGCCGCGACGTTAAATGAGGCGCTTCTTGGGAGGCAACCCATATTTCTTTTCATTTTTTTATTTTGTAGTTAGGTGTTATTTTTGTGCTAACTTGATTTGAATTGTGCTATAGGGATGATTGTGAATTATAGGAATTGTGGACAGAAATCTGGCTAAGTGTTGCAAGAATTGCGGATCACAGTTGAATTGTGCGGACCACACATTTATAGTTGATGCAGCAAAAGTGTACTGTAACCGCACAATTATCTTGTGGACCGCACAAATGGAAGGTGGAAAATGTCAACTCTCTGAAGTTTGGTCTGTAAGAGAAAAGGTCAATCTGCGGCCGCAACATGGAATCTACAGCCGCACAAAAATTTTGCGGATCAGAAACAAGATGCTGAATTAAGGTCATCGGGCAACAGGGTGCAGACTGCACATGCAATAGTGCGGCCGCACTCAACCCTCGTTCCCTTAGAAAACCAAGTTGTATAAATAGAGCGCTAGGGGCTACTGTTAAATTTTTCCCTCTCTGAGCACAATTACAATAATCTCTTGAAACTTCTTGATGAATATGTGTGTATACACATACAACATCTTTGATCAGTCACTCATAACACTCATTCATCTGGTATGCTTCAATTTCTTGTTAATCTTTTTCTTTTAATTTGTAGATTTTTAGTCATTTTTAGGCAATTTGTCAATAGAATTCAATTGTGCATTCATGTGGGGTTAAATCTGTAGTGGTTTAACTAGTACATGATCTATAGGGAGTGGGTCAATGTATTTTCATGCCTTTATGTTGTTACTATGTCAAAATTTGCACAAAAAATGCAAAACCTAGATAGAAATATTGGATTGTTCATGGTTTTTTTAATTATGCAGCCGCACCTGAAATTGTGCGGTCCGTAGAAGTTGATTTTAGGGAAGAATTAGTGAGGAAGTCTGCGGCCACAAAGTAAAATGTGCCGACCGCAGAAAACCAATTGCGGATGTAGAATAGCCGTTTTACTGTCATTAGAGAGTGCAAAATTGTGACTCAAATATGTGGTTGCAGGTCTAATAGTGCGGACCGCGGAAATTATATTGCGATCGCCCATCAGCCAATTCTCTATCATCAGAGAGTTGGCATATTTTGGGTTTCTGAGTTGATACCACAAGTGAAATTGTGCGGATCGCACTTCACTTTTTGCCGCAAGACAAGATTGTGCGGTCTGCAAGGCCTCATATGCGGCTGCAAGAAAATTGTGTGGACCGCATATCCTTATCCTAAAAGCATGATTAAACTGTGAACCTCACTTTGTTTCTTGGCGTATACTTGCATATCTTTTGCTCGACTGACCATTGAATTGCAACTAACAATCGCCTCTGCTTGATACAGGTAATGGTTCGATCCAGAGGCATAGGCGATACTTCTAAAGGGAGCGGTGAACCTTCTAGGGGTTGAAGCAAGAGCGCCTTACCCCTCGGCCAACAAAGGACAATAACAAAGAAAGCTACGACCGGCAGAGGGAGAGGTACAGATCTCTCTAAGACGAGCTCTTATGTCCCGTCTAGGGAAGCATCAGAGGGAAACTCAGCCTATGTTCAAGATCAGCCACCTGTACAATCAAGGCCGTCAGGGAGATATCAACTCAGGGACGAGTCATTCTCATCTCATAGCACTTCCAAGGGTTTAAAAAGTGCTAGTCAAGCTTCTGAGCCATCCACTACACCTGTCCCTGAGGCATAAGATACACCAGTTCAGGACACCCCCCATGATGGAAGAGGGGGCGATGCTACAGCTGTCGGCCTTGAAAGGCCGAAGAAGAAAGAAGTCTTGGAGGACCGTTTTTGTCAGCTTGGCTACCTTCACCAGCTTTTGTATATCGTAGCCAGTGAGGTCGCTAACTCTAGAGCGACAATTTCAGTTGAAAGATTTGGAGAGGTACAACCTTGCAGTGTTGAGACAATTCAAGGAACACAAGGGGTGGATGTGGTTCACCTAGAGTGTCGTTGTTACACCCCGTAAGTTTAACAACCTTGATATCGTTATATACATATATATATATTACAATATATAGAAGGTGAAATATTTTTAGAAAACCAAAGAATAAGATTTTCGAAGAATCAAAAAATTTGGATACCATTAGGCTAATCAAAATAGATAATATATATATATATATATATTTGATATGGTATTTTGAGTGGAATATTTTTGTAAAAAAAATGATTTGAAAAATATGATTTTATACAATTATTGACATTACTACTTTCGAATATGTTTTAAATTATACACATAATATGAGAAACGTCTATGAGATTTTCTTTATTGTAAAGATATGAATTTTTTTTTTCACAAGAAAAGAAGGATATCTTTTTATCATTTTAAGAATTAAGTGTACGAAAGTTTATACTCTTTTTATGAGATTAAGAAAAATTATAAGTTGAGAAAATATGTAAATTTTTATTTACATGGATATTTTATGTATTAATTTTATATGTTACCACATGACTACGATACTAAAGTATATTATAGTAAGGTGTATAAAGTGTATTAAAAATAAATAAAATTTTAAGTAATTTGAAATAATTTTTAATTATGCGGATAATTGATTAATTATCGGGTAATGGGACATTACCCAATTAACTAATGAGTAGATAAAAATCAATAAATTCTACCATCAAAAAACGTGGCAGTTGGCCACAACTTACGAAAGATGACTCCGTAGTCATTTTGATAGGTGGCAATAAAATGGATAACTAAAGACATAACACTTCTTGAAAATGTGACCAACACTACAATTCATAGGTAATGCACTTTAGCAACTAAATTACTTAGAGAAGTCTTACAAATTCCTCCATGACAGAACTTTAGGAACTTTTACAATTATGTTACTACAAAGACACTAGCATTCTTGTAATCCAAAACATTAGCCATTAAGTAAGCACTACAACCAGACGTGAAGAAAGATTTCTTCATTTTCTAACGCTACAATTGATTTCTTCAACCAATAAGATTTTGTGGCACAGTAGCAACGTAAAAACTTTGCGGTTCTAAAGGAATACGGTGCAATCTTTTTCAAGAAATATTATACGAATTTTTCCCTACTCCAGGTATGTTAAGGTTGTCCCTTCTTTCTTTTGGCATGATCTATATAACACAAATGAAACGAGCAAATGCACAATTTCCATAAATGACTCTATTCATAGAAATACAAGAGATGCTCATGTTCTTGATTTCCCATGTGTCATATTATTTTATCCTCTATTCATGGGTCTCAAAAATACGTAAGTTGGTAAATTTTATTTCATGATATTAATCAGATGCATAATGGTCTTATGACATACCGAGAGATTTTATTAACGTATTTCATATGTATTTCATGCATCTATACATGTACATTTACACATGACCACATGACGTTATATACGCGTATATTATATGTATATGGGATATGGAAAAGGTTATGGCGTTATATACGCACCACCACCTGATCAGCTGGTATATGTTGATGATTTTCCACAGTGGCCGAGATGATATGATGGGATGTCAGGCTTGATGATGTTATGTACATATAGACTTATGCATTACATGACATTTATATGCATATGTATGACATTATAAATATTTCATGATTTATAGAGCTATCCAGACCTACAGGTTGAGTCCTTTACTCCATGTTTCTTTCATGTCCTTTATATACTGATATACATGCCTTACATACTCAGTACATTATTTGTACTGACATCCTTTTGTTGGGGACGCTGCATTCATGCCTGCAGGTAAAGATAATCAGTTTGACGAGCTCCCATAGTAGACGAGATTGACATTCAATGAAGGATCGGTAAGATTCCACCTCATTCGGAGTGCAACAATATACGAGTCATCGTGTCAGAAGTTTTCTACAGGCTTATCGGTAGGCCGGTACCCTTTCCCATTTGATGTCAAATAATCTTAGAGGCTTTGTGGACAGAGGTTCATTTTGTACGGTATGTCAGAGGCCTTGCCGGCTCATATGTATTCATGTTTTAAGAACGATAGTTTATTGATATAGTGTTGCCCACTTATAGTTGTACATTACGAGTTGTGGCCATGTTGGCCCATGATAGTTACAAAAGGGATGAATGTGTTTCAGAGTGGTTCGCTCGGGCCAGTGCGGCACTGGCTTCCAGCCACGCCTCCCAAGGTTGGGGCGTGACAAAGTGGTATCAGAGCAGGTCTTGTCCTAGGAAGTCTACAGAACCATGCCTAGTAGAGTCTCACTTATGGGTGTGATGCGCGCCATATTTATAATTGAGAGGCTATAGTGCATTTAGAAAATGTTACCCTTCTTTTGTTTCTGGATCGTGTCATAGAGTTGAGTCGTAAGAAGTCACTATGAAACTTTCGCCCGATTTTGTATGCACCAGATGTGCAGGTATCACAGTAGAGCTTTAAGGCGTAATGTGGAAGGGAAGTTATGAAAGAAACAGAAGATCCGATACGATATTGAAAGGCAAGTAAGGTAAAGGTGAAGAAGATACGAGATACTCAAGTAGAAAAGGTTGTTAATAGTCGAGACTTTGGATATAGTTTTGGTTTTAGTTTAGTTTACAGATGAGACCCTAGTTAAAAAATTTGAAAACCTTTAAGAGTTAACATTCGAGGACGAATGTTCTAAAGGGGGAAATGATGTTACACCCCGTAAGTTTAACAACCTTGATATCGTTATTTATATATATATATATTACTATATATATATATATTACTAATTTCGAATATGTTTTAAATTATACACATAACATGAGAAACGTCTATGAGATTTTCTTTATTGTAAAGATATGGATTTTTTTTTCACAAGAAAAGAAGGTTATCTTTTTATCATTTTAAGAATTAAGTGTACGAAAATTTATACTCTCTTTATGAGATTAGGAAAATTATAAGTTGAGAAAATAAGTGCATTTTTTTTACATGGATATTTTATGTATTAATTTTATATGTTACCACATGACCACGATAGTAAAGTATATTATAGTAAGGTGTATAAAATTTATTAAAAATAAGTAGAATTTTAAGTAATTTGAGATAATTTTTAATTATGCGGGTAATTGGTTAATTATTAGATAACGGGACATTACCCAATTAACTAATAAGTGGATAAAAATTAATAAATTCCACCCTCCAAAAACGTGGCAGTTGGCCAGAACTTAAGAAAAATGACTCCTTAGTCATTTTGATAGGTGGCAACAAAACGGATAACTAAAGATATAACACTTCTCGAAAATGTGACCAACACTACAATTCATAGGTAATGCACTTTAGCAACTAAATTACTTAGAGAAGTCTTACAAATTCCTTCCTGACAGAACTTTAGGAACTTTTACAATTCTGTTCCTACAAAGACACTAGCATTCTTGTAATCCAAAACATTAGTCATTAAATAAGCACTACAACCAGACGTGAAGAAAGATTTCTTCATTTTCTAATGCTACAATTGATTTCTTCAACCAAGAAGATTTCGTGGAACAGTAGCAACGCAAAAATTTTGCGGTTCTAAAGGAGTACGGTGCAATCATTTTCAAGAAATATTATACGAATTTTCCCCTACTCCGAGTATGTTAAAGTTATCCCTTCTTTCTTTTGGCATGATCTATACGACACAAACAAAACGACAAATGCACAATTTTCATAAATGAATCTAATCATAGAAATACTAGAGATGCTCATGTTCTTGATTCCCCATGTGTCATATTATTTTATCCTCTATTCATGGGTCTCAAAAATACATAAGTTGGTAAAGTTTATTTCATGATATTAATCAGAGGCATAATGGTTTTATGACATACCGAGAGATTTTATTAACGTATTTCATATGTATTTCATGCATCTATACATGCACATTTACCCATGACCATATGGCGTTATATACGCGTATATTATATGTATATGGGAATTGGGAAAGATTATGGCGTTATATATGCACCACCACCTGATCAGCTGGTATACGTTGATGATTTGCCCATAGTGGTCGAGATGATATGATGGGATGCCCTCAGAGGCTTGATGATGTTATGTACGTATAGACCTATACATTACATGACATTTATATGCATATGTATGACATTATAAATATTTCATGATTTATAGAGCTATCCAGACTTACAGGTTGAGTCATTTACTCCATATTTCTTTTATGTCCTTTATATACTGATTTACATACCTTACATGCTCATTACATTATTCGTACTGACGTCCTTTTGTTGGGGACGCTGCATTCATGCCTGCAGGTATAGATAATAAGTTTGACGATCTCTCATAGTAGACGAGATTGACATTCAGCGAAGGATCGGTAACACTCCACCTCATTCGGAGTGCAACCGAGTGTACAAGTCATCGTGTCAAAAGTTTTCCACAGACTTATGGGTAGGCCGGTACCCTTTCCTATTTGATTTAAAATAATCTTAGAGGCTTTATAGACAAATTTTTATTTTATACAGTATGTCAGAGGCGTTGTCGGCCCATATGTTTTCATGTTTTAATAGCGATAGTTTATTGATACAGTGTTGCCCACTTATTGGTTTACATTACGATTTGTGGACATGTTGGCTCATGATAGTTACAAAAGGGATGAATGAGCTTTAGAGTGGTTCGCTCGGGCTAGTGTGGCACCGGGTGCCAGCCACGCCTCCCAAGGTTGGGGCGTGACAGTCGTGGATGCCAAAGAGCTCCTTGTCCGGGAATTCAAGACAATGTAGTGCATATCAAAAAGGGGGAAAAGGTAACCAAAGTGCATACCCTCAAAGTAAGATTTGATTTGTATACACTCAATACATACTTGGGTTTTGAAGATGTTGAGCCAAAGGAAATATCTAGAGAAGTTGGAAATGGGGGATGCAGCCCGGCCATGGTTAGTGGATATTCTAGCAGCACCAGAACCACCACCACTCTGGATTGCCATTGGGGTTCCTATCCATAAGAGCACTCTGAGTTTTGAGGCGAAGGGGTGGCAACCTTTGTTTGCAGCAGACTGGACCTGTGCCAGAATGAGACTTACCTTTCGATTCCTCGGGCACCCTTAGTTGCTTCTATCATGGCCGGGTACCCTATCAATATGGGGGCCGTGATGTTGGCCAACATCTCAATGATTGCTTGGCAAGATAACTCGTCCTATCCATAGCCCAACACTATCACAAAATACCTCACAAATGCAAACATAGAGCCAAGGGATTATGACACAAAGGTGAAGCCGAAGAAGCCTTTTACTTGGTATTCACTGATAAATGCAAAGAATCTGAAGAAGAAAGTTCAGCCTCGAACCACTGCGGTCTAGTCTGATGATCCAGCTATGGTAACTGTCGAGGCAGTTGATAATCCATGCACTCCGGTCGATCCTTCCTCTAGTGACGCAGCTATGCCTCCTCCAATATCCACAACCCCTTCTGCAGCTCTTGCCATAGCTTCCACTTTGACTTTGAAGTCGATGCCCATGCCTACTGCCCCACTTTCTGCGCTGCGAGTCTCCCAGATATTGGTGAGCCTCAACAATTAGATACAAACAACAATTATAAAGCAGTCTGACTTATCCAGTATTGTTGCAGCACAGTCTACTGCTCAGGTACCTCAGTTTCCCCCGACACCTGAGGAGACATTGAAGAAGATCCTCGAGAACCAGAACACCATTGTGGCTACCTTGGTACAACAGGGGTCAATGATCGAAGAGCTAGAAAAAGAAGTAAAGAAGATGAAAAAGTCCCATGCGAGAAAGAAGTCAGTGGGCAAGCTCCGGAGACAGGTGACCAAGCTTGTTGCAGCCTAAGACATCAGTATCATTTGTAGAAGGCAAGACTCTTGCACAGATAATAGAGAGAAAGGTCTTTGCCTCAGCAGTGAAGTCATGTGAATCAACTCCCTTGTGCACTGCTGTCAACCACTTCGGGGTCACCCCATCATGCAATTTGTCCACCAACCATTGGCTTTCCCCTGATTTTGCTCTACCTCTGTAAACCTCATTATCGGTATTGGGAAGGCCATAAATTTCGTTGATTACCTCAGAGCTGAAATTGATTTTCACACCCCGCAGTAGTAACTAAGGTTCCTTGGAAGTCGGTCCTCAAGGCGTTTGCATAAATTTCAAGACTACTTTGTGGTTGGCATCATTTGGTTGATCGACGAAACAAATCCACCTACTTTCGACCAATCTTATGTAGAAGCCCGGCATTTTAGCTTCAACCTTTTCCATGTTAATGCCTATTTCCCTGACGATGATTTTTGACAAGAGTTCGTCATATTTTCGTTCATATTCCATAGGTAAAAACTGGTCATGATCAAAGGGTTCCTTTTGTGCAGCTTCGGGGACTTCTTGCTCAATTTCAATGTGTTTCGGATCCATTTTATGCCCAAATTACCTACAAAATAGACCAAAAATGTTAAAAGCTCATATGGACATTTAAAACAATGTATTAGGAAGTGTTTAGGCCAACAAAATGGGTCAAAAAGGTTCCGGGAAAAGCGGTGCAAAGAAACTATTTTTTTCCATTTTAGGGACTGCCATATTTTTCTCTTCGCGTTCGTGTAAGGCCCATCGCGTTCGCGAAGATCAATTCGCGAAGGTCGTCTTCATCGCCCAGAGATACTTTTCTTTCATGTAGTTTTTCAAACAGTTAGGGTGCATTGTTTTCTTTGCTCATTTTTCAGTCCGTTATAGCACAGTTCATGCCCAATTTTCTTCAATAAAAACACACTCGCACTCAACCAACCTCACCCAACAAGCACAACAAACTTCAAACACAAGGTTGACATTTAGAACTCAAAATTTTGAACCTTAAGCACAATACAATCATGGTTGCTCTTCTACCACTTTACACCAAGAAAGGGAAGAAAGAGTTGAGAGAGGAAATCATATACCTTGAGAATGGCGAGGGGGAATCGTAATGAACTTGAAGAATATGGGGAATTTTATTTTTGGGATTTAAGGAGTAGGGGGAACTGTTCTTGAGCCAAAAGGGGATTAATCCCCTGTTTCCAGTGTTTTTTTAGATCTTTAAACTTACCTGACACGTCGCGTTCGTGAGGGCATAGACGCATGCGTGAAGAGTAAAACTAGCCAACTTGTCGCGAACGCGAGTAGGTCAACGTGAACGCAAAGCTTTAGAGAAAGATACTCTTCGCGAACCCGTAGAGCTGTCATGAACGCGAAGCTTTGTTTCTGCAATTTCCAGCAGCTATTGATTTGGACTGCCCGGACCATGCAACCTGCTCAAACAACTCCAAAAAATATGAAACTTGGCAGATTAGTCAAAAACAATATACTAAGCTATTCTAAAAAAATAAAATTTCAAAAACGACTAAAAATTTTGAAAATGATGCGTTGCCTCCCACCAAGCGCCGCATTTAATGTCGTGGCACGACACGAATCAACCTTACCACTTTTCTCACCACTTGGACGATATGAATTGGGCATCTGACTTGGAATCAAGCTTGTGACCATGAGCAACAGGGGGTGGTAAGTAGATGATCAAACCAAACTTTAATTTCTTCATTTTGCATTTCTTGGCTTTCATGTGCAAAATGTCATTTTACCTTCTTGTACTTTCAAATTGCAAGATTTATGGATCTCGTTTCTCCTTTTCGCAATCTCTCATTGACTCGTGTAGTTCAATTCCCATGTCACCACACAATTTCAATGTTGAGAAATGCTTGGAATGTGAGAATAACCTCCCAACATGCAACTTTTTCCGTATTTTGACATTCTCTTTTTCCCCCGAACTAGAGTCAAATTCAACCATCTTCTCAACAACACCGGTTGACTCTAATTCTATTTTTGCGGCATCACCAACAAGCATGGAGTCAGTTGGCAGATGTTCAATTCTTGATTACTCAAAGTAAAGCTCACTTTCTTCCTCAAAGTTGGACTCTTCTTGACCTCTTTCCACACTTTTAAATTGATAGGTATAATGAGCCTCAATCAACCATTTAATTTGATACTCCAAAGTGCGGATATTCTCATCATTTTGAGTCAATACTTGTTTCAAGTCCTCTAGTGCCAAGTTGTGCTTCTCTTCATTTTCAAGAATGGCCTCAGACATGAGCATCATCCTCTCATACCTAGAGTTAGCTAATATCTTTGGAAACATTAAAGAAAAAGTATAATTAAAGAAATGAACATAAACGGGTAAGAAATTCTCAATCAAAAGCTTCAAATCTTCAAGACCCAAGTGTGTGTGCAAGAACCCTAGCTCCAAATCTTGTCTTTTCTAGTCAAAGGAATGAAAAATAAGCCTAATATGTCCAAAGATCTGCTAGGTCGTGTAGTAAATGGCTTGGGGGGTCAAAAACGTGAAATTCCAAAATTGCCTAATTTTTCCGCCCAATTGTTCTTCGCGTTCGCAACTATACCTTCGCGTTCGCGAAGGCTTGTTTCCTTCATCATCGCATTCACGATTATACCTTCGTGTTTGTGAAGGTTTGCTTCCTTCAGCTTCGCATTCACGTACATTGCTTCACGTTTGCGAAGGTTTGTTGTCCTGAAGTTCTGCGTTCGTGTTTATCCCTTCGCATTCGCGAAGGGTAATTTACTGGGTAGTGTTCATGTTTGCATTTTATCTCCTTTTTTACTCGTTTTCACTTGGTTTCTTCACCATCACTTCTAAATCACATAAAACCTATAAAATAGAAGTAAATGACATTAAACACACGATTTTATCAACCAAACATAGCAAAAATCTAAGATTAAAGACGAGATAAGTTGATAAAATACCCCCTTATCAACCAAACATAGCAAAAATCTGAGATTACCACTCCAATTTCTTGATTGTTGTTGTTATGCCAATTCCCTTGATTGTTGCTACCACTCCAATTTCCTTGGTTGTAAGAATTTCAATTGCCTTGATTGTTTTGAGATCGCCATTGTTGTTGGTTTGGGCCTTGGAAGTTGTTTCGTTGCCCTTTAAAGTTGTTCACATATTGCACTTCCTCTTCTCGTTCATTGTAAGAATCATCTTGATCAAAACCACTTTCCTCTTGCACATAATTCTCCACCCGATGTTTCACTTGTGGACCCCTGATCCTTCTTTTGTTCAACATCATGTTCACTCCCTCCATGGCATTTACTTGCTTAGGATTTTGCATAGAATTTTAGCCTTTTCTAATTGATTCATGGTGGTAGTCAATTTGACAATGGCTTGCCCATGATCTTGCAACTCTTTGTGAAGGTGGATCACGTTCGGATCACCTTGTGGAACATTAGCCGGGGATTTCCATGTTGATTATGTTTCCACCATTTCATCTAAAATCCCACACGCCTCCGCATAAGGCATAGTCATGAAGTTCCCACCGGCAAGTTGATTCACTACACATTGGTTGGTTGTGTTAATCCCACAATAGAAAGTTTGTGGAATCATGTTCTCCATCATATCGTTGTTGGGACATTCCTTAACCATTGTTCTATAGCGTTCCTATATCTCATGTAGTGGTTCATTTGGCTCTTGCTTGGATTCCAAAATCTCATCCCGAAGTGTAGCCATGTGCCCCAGAGAGAAGAACTTAGAAATAAACTTTTCCGCCAACTCATCCCAAGTGTGAATGGAATGGTTCGACAAACATTCCAACCAATCTAAAGCTTTCCCTCATTGAGAGAAGGGAAAAAGCCTTAGCCTCAATGCATCCTTGGAGACATTGGTTTGTTTGCACCCCCAACAAGTGTCCACAAACTCCTTTAAATGTCTGTATGTATTTTGACGTGAAGCACCAGTGCAGAACCCTCGTTGCTCTAGCAAAGTGAGAATCACATTGGTGATTTTAAAGTTGCCCGCCATAATACAGGGAGGGACTATTCCACCAGCATATCCTTCATTTGGTAACACCCAGTGTGGAGCCGCTCGTGGTGGAGTTGGGGGTGGATCAAGGACATTGTCATGAGGCACTCGACCTCTTCTATTTGCT
Organism: Nicotiana paniculata; assembly: GCA_005239505.1. Lineage (NCBI taxonomy): Eukaryota > Viridiplantae > Streptophyta > Magnoliopsida > Solanales > Solanaceae > Nicotiana > Nicotiana paniculata. The sequence goes on along the minus strand of ML349221.1, from coordinate 39,188 downwards.
TGAGGTTCAAGATGAACCTCATCAACTTGCTCGTCCTCGACGCCCACATCCCTCAAATGCATATTTCCGAGCTCATTGTTAGCCATGGTTGTACCTATGATTTCTCAACAAGATAGTAACACGGAAGGAAAAGAAGAAATTCCAAAACACACCTAAATATATAGCTAACACCGTTTCTTAAATCCCTGGCAATGGCACCAAAAATTGATCACGTCCAAAGCACACCTCAAAGAGATATGAAACGGTCGCATGCAATAATAAAGACTCAACTAGTAGTCGGGGTCGAATCCATATGGAGCTAGGATGGGAGTTAGGGGTATATATTTCAAATGAGCAATTGGATTATCCAGATTGCACTTCCACAACAAGGATTTGTTTTCTATTTCTAATGGTAATCTAATGGTTGCAAAATAAAGAAAGGAGACTAGAGATAATTGTTTTTAAGGTTTTTGCAAATGGATAAAAAACCTAGGATTGTGACCATAACCTAGGTGTTTGTCTAATTGAATAGAGATGTTAATGTTTTTTTTGTTGATTGGGGTGTATTATATCTCTCAACTCTAAACTACTCACTCAATACCTCTCGGTCAGAGAGTAGTTTTGCCCAATTTGGCTTTCTCAAGACCAAATAGGTATCACCCAAAAAGGTTGATAAGAGCTCAAGTCGGGTTATTACTGTCTCTATGTTGAACCCTTTAATTGGGTTAATCAATCTCTTAGTTGACCCAATTCCTTGTTAGCTAAGTTATCCTAGACTAGGTCCCTCTTTCTCGAGAAGAGACTAAGTCAAATATGCATGAATTAATGTTTGCAACCATTAATTCTACAAATTAAAGCATGAACTAAGCTAAATAATCAACATCCAATCATAAACAAGCACTAAATTAGATACCCATAAATTTTATACACTAGGGTTGAGTTACAACTCTAGTAAAACTCTAGCTACTCATAATGGGATTTGAAGAAAATAAGTAAGAAAAACTAATTGAACTTATAATGGAAGATTAAAATGATTAAATCTATTGTAAATACACCAAAGCAATGTAAAACTTCCTAAAGTAGTAAAGAAAAACGACTACAGGAACTTCAGAGGTTCAAACTTGACCTAATTTAGTGAAACTCATCTATTTTTATACAAGGCTGAAAATCTCGGACAAAAATACCCCTCGGGAGATTCTGCGGCCACACAATTCCATGTACGGTCAACAGATTTCTTCATCGGGTAGGAAGTGGAGTTCTGCGACCGCGAGGCAATCCACAGCCGCACATTTCTGGACTGCGATTGCAAGGCAACTCTTTTGGGGCCGCACAATTCTTGTGCAATCTGCAATTCACAAAGGCTCTTGGACTTGGTCCTTTTGCATACTCTCTAATCTTCGACTCTTAGCGCAGCTTTGCGGCCGCACAATTCATGTGCGGTCCGCACTTTGCACAATTTTTTGCTAAATTCTTCTTCTTGGTTTGCGGCCGTAGATGGAATTCTGCGGTCCGCAATTTCTTCTGTGGCTACAGGATTCCTTCTGCATACCACACATTTGTGCTTCTGTGTCTTTATTGCCTTGTGCTTCAAAATACTCCTTTTTGACTCGGATTTGATCTTGGGAGACCAACTTCCAACATTCATGTAATTTTGTACAATTTCATTAGTTTCGAGAACGCAATTCAATGCTTTTGGACTAAAACAAAAGCTAAAAGGCGTTAATAAGCAGTCAAAATCCTCACTTGATGGTCTATACAGCAATACCACACAAGAGGGGGGTGATTTGTGTGGTGTCCGATTTTCACGTGCACTAGTTATAGAAGGACCAGGTTCTTCTATTTGTTCCAACTTTTACTGTTTGTGGAATAATAAATACAGAAAATAAATAAAATAAAGATTTTTACGTGGAAAACACCTGGCTCAAAAGGTGAAAAAACCACGACCTACTTCCCAGTAGGATTTTCCCAAAACTCTTTACTAACTCAGTGAGCCAAACAACATTTACAAAAACTCTTTTGTAAACCTAGGATTACCTCTAATCCCTTGTAGCAAACTAGCCTCTAGCTATTTACGACAAACTCCAAGTTAGCTATAACTTGAAACACACAGTACCTATTACAGATGCTTCTAGATAAAGCTGAAAAGGTACAAGTTAAAATCACTCTACTACAAATAAACTAGACTAAAAGACAACAGTTGAAACTGGTTCAAGTAGCTTTAGATTCACAAACTCAAATCTCACACGAACTGCTTGCAAAATTCGCCTCGCTAATTTTTCTCTCAATTCATGTTTAACTTCTGCTTTTGTGTGTATCTGTACAATAAGAACAATCAGCAATATATAGGATTAGTAGACAAGAGATTAACTAGAGTTCTAATGCTACTCTTCCTTAGTGGAAGAGTTCCAGTTAGTCTCAACTCCTCAAATCCTTCCTTATCTTTGATTCTGTTCTTACTGAATACGGAGTCCTTCTCCTTATCATTTTGCAATCTTTTCGATCAAAAGATATCTCTTATTTGACCAGATTTCGTTTATCTCCTGCATGTGCACCTCACGTGCCTTTAACTCTGCTTGTGCATATGTCTGCCAATGATGGACCTGGTTCATTTCTGAGTTCCTTTGTCAATCTTCAAAACCATTCAATTTCTTGGGCCAATAACACTTATCAGGGGTCAGGGTCTAGAGTTGAGGTCCAAGGTTAGCATCAAGGCAAGGGTACGACCTCGTCCCCTTGACCCTAAATACCAATCCTGACCCCTAACCTGACCCGACCCTAAACTTCGACTTAAAACTCCAATCCTGGCCCTGATCCCAAACACTTACCTTGACCATTAGACCTCAACTCGAACTCCAACCTCGACTCTGAACCTTGATCCCGACCTAGAACCTTGATCCCAATCTCAACCTCGAACCCTAATCTTGAACCCTAAACTCTAGACCTAACCCCGAATTCAGATCCTAACCCCGACCTTCGACCTTGACCTCTAACCCCGATGTTGAACCTTGACTTAGGAACCTGATGTCGAACCTCAACTCAAAACCTTAGACTTTAGTCCAAATGACCCCGATCCCGAACCTTAAAATTGAGTCCAAATGACCCCGACCTTGATATTGGCTTTTAACCCCCATCTTGACCCCAGTCTCGACCATGAACTTTAATATCCGGCTTCGATCCCGACCCAAGACCTCAAAATCTCGACCCTAAATCTTGGACCTTGACCCCTTGACCTTTGGATTCGAGTTTTGGGTTCTGAGGTTTAGGGATGAGCAGGGGAAGGGTGGTGCGAGTTTGGATCCTGGAGGCAAGGGGAAATGGTGGGATGAGGGTAGGGGATGAGCGATAGGGGAGGGGGAGGTTTGTCGGGTGGGGGGTTAGATGGTGAGTTGAGGGTGTCGTGTTGGGGATGGGTTGAGGGTGATTGGGGTGAGGTCAGGGTGCGGGTCTGGAGGCCTGGATGGGGAGAGTGTGAATTGGGGCGAGGATGGGAAAGGTTAAAAAATATTTTTAAAAATATTTCTCCTCCTCTTGGTAGAAAAGTTATTTTCTTCCAATTAGAAAAAAATGAGTTTATAAGAATAATATTTTTAAAATATTTAAGCCAAACAAATATGAAGGTACGTAATGACTAGGGGTGTTCGTCGGTTGGTACGGTACGATATTTAGACATTTCAGTTCGGTATTTAGTTTCTTAAAATGCTATACCAGTACCGTACCTAATTAAATTCCATATGGTTCGACTTTTCTCATTTCAATTTCGGTTTATTTGGTACAATAACCTCGCTTTGTTCGATTTCAATATCAACTAATGCATAAAGCCATAGAATGTAATAGTCTTAATTAAAGTACTCACAAATATAAAAACAAAAATGTTCTAAGCTCACATGACTATTGACAATAATTTTATCCAAAACCAGAAGTACCAATCCATAGAGACAAAAAAATGTACATAAAGGAATAAATATAATCATTGAAAATGTCTTACTTGCTTAGAGCTAATTGATGTAGCTAGAGAATACAACAAGGACTAATCCAACAGATGCAATTCAATACACGAGAAGAAATACCTCAAAACCGTAAAAGTATTACGTTAAGATGCTTGGTATCAACGTTGTTCCTCCATTTTCCTAAATAAGTACATGGGCTTTACTGCTAGCCTCAACATGCATATCAAAGAAAAGTATGATGTAACTTAGTATGTTATAATCAATAATATATGTATTGTGTAACATTTTATATATATTTCAGTATGGTATCAGTATTTCGATATTATTTTTGTAAATACCAAATATCATTTTTGAAAAAAAATTAAACCAAATACCCAAATATTGGATATTAAATATCAAATTTTTTTATCTCGATATAATAATTTAATATTTATCAAATTATGAACCGCCCTAATAATGACAAGCGCAAATACGAGACTATTTGTTAACCATCACGATATGAATGAGCCAAAAGTATTTTTCGACTAGTATAGTAGCAAATATGACCTGTTTATATATATATATATATAAATTTTTTATTTTTTTTTAGGGAAAATTGATAAAGAGAAAAAAGAAAAAAGAAGAGGACTATAGGACCGTCCTCGTATGCATTCTTACAGCAACAACACATCCTTCTACCTTCTTCTCAGTCTAAACAGAACACTAAGAAACAATGGCCAGAAAATTTTTCGTCGGCGGCAACTGGAAATGCGTATGCCTCTTATATTTCTTTCTCTTTTGTTCCTTCTTCCTTTGTTATTCCTTTGCTTTTAAACAAAAAAATAAGTAGTTTGCCTACTGCACGATTATCAAATCATGCTTGTATTTTCAAACTATATATTTATTAGATTGATTCAATACGTTAGGTTTTCAATTGCTCAATACTTCACTTGATGCGCGTGTAAACCTAGAACTGCATTTGGTATTCTGAATTGAGATTTTCGCATGAATCAGAAAAAATATTTTGTTGTGGATTTCATTTGCTGCTAGTATTCGAAGGTGTTGTTTTATATTATCATCATTGTAGTTTACAGTTGATAACATAGCTGGACACTGGAGAATAGCATACTTAATTTGGCAATGTAATACCATTCAAATTATTGCTGTTAGAACGGTGTGACCGCCTCGTCTCAATGTTTAAGCTGGTAGAAAAAACACACTTTTAATCACTTAATTATATTATGTCAAACACATGGAAATAACTTTTGTATTTTGGTAACAGAGAGACTTTTTACCTGCTCTGGTACTATATTGAACTATGTGATAACCTACTGTTAGAGAGAGCGCAAGTCTAAGTACTCAATTATATTGTTATGTCTCAACAACTGTGTCGTGGTAAGAGAATTGAAAAAGCTATAGCTATTAAGCTTTCTAGTGTATATAGTCGAGAAAATTACGTTGGTTGAATGCCTTTAAACAAAAACTTTTACACTTGTATACAGGTCCGGAGCTAAAAGTCCGGATACGGGTTCTGTCAAACCCAATAGCTTTTACTTAAACAATGTATTTGTAGTTTTTACTTAAACAATATATTTGTGTTAAGAAATTCATTAGATATGTACGAATATGAATTTAGAACCCTGTTATTAGCACTTGAAGTCGTCGCTCTAAAATTTAGAACCCATAAGAGTTGAAATCCTGGCTATACTCCTCGGTGTACATGTGGATATGAAGCAACATAGAAGGGCTTAGCAGACAGGGGTTTAATGCTTCAGGCTAGTGCCCAAGAGGGGCAGAGTGGGCATATGCCATACATAACATTCCTTTTTGCATTTTTGCAAAGAGGCTGTTTATGTGGCTCGAGCCCGTGATCTACACGTTACCAAATGGTCACTCTACTGTTGCACCAAGGCTTGCCCTCAGCATAAGTGAAACATTCTTATAGCTTTCACCCAACTTAGGCGACTAAGTTTGAGATCAATTAATTTTGTTTCATTGTATAGTATAATAAATTCGAATGATGTCGAAAATTAGTGGATTTTTGTTCTGTGAAAGTTGCTATGCAGATTTTTACATGATAAGGTTGTTTGTTGATGAAATTGAGACCCTTGTGTATTCTGGATGTTATCATCAAACATAATTGAGTGATCTCCTTCTTTATATTGGTGAAAAGCTTAATATATGCTCTCTTTTTCTCCTTTCTAAGATTTAGATTATTTTGTAATTTTATGTACAATTATTTGTAGTTGAAACCATTTATTTGGCAAGGGACGAATAGTGTAATGGAAAGGGCTTTCCACCTCCAAATGTGAGGATAGGGATTGGAGTCAAGCGAGGGAGCACAGAGGGAAAATTCAGTTTTGAGCTCCCTGCTAGTCAAATGTGGTTTACCATATAAAAGGAAAAATCTAAATCCATTAATTTAAATTTAACACTCATTGCAATATGTAATGATACTGCTTGTTAAAGATAAATCTATGGAATAATAGTCAAAAAATCATAGGTAACTAATTGAATTAAATATGATTATGTTTCTAGCATTTAGTTATAGTCCATTGAAAGATGTGTTAATATAATTTTTTATTATTTGTATTTCCGAATGATAAGTTAAGTTTTTCTGACTCAAAGTTCTTAAATGCTCATAGATGTCATACATATTTCTTAGTAAGTAGCATGGATGCATGCACAAGCATCAAGTCAGACAATAACACTAAATTTTGACAATTAAGGGCTATGATTTTAATCTACCCAAAAAAGTGGCAGTATTTTCAATGTCAAAGGTAATAGTTGAGAGAATATTAGAATAATGTTTAGTAAAAGTACATAAAGCGCCTTATTGAGAATGTAGTACAGGTTGCTCTTCGTATCATTTTAGGACTCAAGTGAATAAAGTTAAGAGACCAATTTATTCTTTAAAAGAGGTTAGGAAGTGGTGTCCAGAGAATGTCCAAGAGTTTCTTTAATGTCCAAATGGGTTGAATCAATTGTCTAATTTAAAAGAAATAATTATAGCGAAGGAAGTAGGATATGTATATGACACCATTTCAAGTATTCTTTTATTGGTGTCGGATCCGAGTAACTCGATATGTGTTTGTGTTCCATTTCCATATCTATCTAAGCACATAAAGTTTTAGGCGTTAAAATCCTTATCACAAAAAGATTGGCTTTAAATTAACTAGATCCGTTAAATTAAATATATCACTTGATACAAAGTTTGTTTGAAAGTATTTTGTAGCTTCTATATGTGCATCATGATTTTTTCAAGGAGCACTGACCTGCTGATTCACAAAGACAAGCTGAGTTTAATTAATTCAAGGTGTTCTTTGTGATTGAGGATATAGTTTCTTCCTTACTTATTTATTAGTGAATATTTCTCTTTGCTTAAACTAAAATATGTTTGCAGAATGGAACGGTGGAGGAAGTGAAAAAAATTGTGACCACATTGAGTGAAGCAGAAGTTCCTTCTGAAGATGTTGTTGGTAAGTTTCTGGCCCTAAGCTGCCAATAAAGTAGAGAAGGAAAACAAATTGGTTATCGAGACGATTTGAATTGCTTCTGAAGTTGTAATTCTAAATTGACACTGAAGTTCTCAACTCGTTCCTGCGCACTTAGAATGTTCAGATTAGGTTACCATGTATGATTTAGCTTTGAACGAATCTACTATTTGCCTTTCATTATCTTGGGGTTTCTTCTTGTATTTCATTGTTTTTCTCTCTTTGTATACATTTTCTTTAGGCTTCTGAAATTTACGTCTTAACATTTTCAATAAAGTAATCTTGTTACCCTATCAAAATTAATGAAAAGTGATTTTCTTTTATTCTTTTCCACTGTTTCTCTTGGTTGGAAGTCTACTCTCTAGTGTTTTTGGTTTTCCTAAGTCTTACACCATTGCTACATTTGGATTTGCTTTTCCTGCAGAGGTTGTGATCAGTCCTCCATTTGTGTTTCTTCCATTAGTCAAAACCTTGTTGCGTCCTGATTTCTCAGTTGCTGCACAAAACTGTTGGGTTAGGAAAGGAGGTGCATTTACTGGTGAGGTTAGGTATGCTCACTGATATGACATATTTGCCTTCTGAATATCTCTGGTAATATCTGATGAATGGGCAATTTGGAATTAGTACAAGCATACTGAGCAGAATTCCCTCTAACCAATTGTCGGTTATACTACTTGGTCAGATATTCCTGGACTTCTGGGAAAACTTGTTTTTTCTGCTACTAATATGCCCTTTAATTTCCTACTTATCTATTTTTGGTCTGTTGTCAAGCTTCTTTCTTTTTTAGAGATAAGTAACATCTCTTTCTTAAATGTTCAAAAAATTGGACGCACTGCATACACATATCAGGAGTTTTCGAGTCTTGTCTCTGTAAAAGTATCTCTTATTTGGTTGAATTGTTGAATGCTTTTTTATTGAGTATTCTTGATCTGGTCAACTATAAGGTTAACTTTATTTGGTTAGTTATTTGCTTTGATTTAACTAAAACGTCATTACGCTAATACTATTCTCTGCTTCCATAGTGCTGAGATGTTGGTCAATTTGGGCGTTCCCTGGGTAATCCTTGGCCACTCTGAGAGAAGGCTTTTACTGAATGAATCAAATGATGTAAGCTATGATATGGAAACATGTAAAAGTTTCCCTGCGTCTTTGTAATTAATAAATATGCATTGTTTCTCTTTGTATTCTTGCTTTGAGTATAGCATTTATTTTTTTGTTTGCAGTTTGTGGGTGATAAAGTTGCATATGCACTTTCTCAAGGCTTAAAAGTGATTGCCTGTGTTGGGGAGACCCTTGAGCAGCGAGAATCAGGAGCTACGATGGCTGTAGTGGCAGCACAAACAAAAGCAATTGCAGGTATGTCCTTGATAGTCGCTGTGAAGTGGGAAGTAAAAAGCTTTATTTATGTGAACATTATTGTTACAGCACTATAAATAACTTCTTGATCAGTGCCCCTCAGGGTTTAGCTCAATTTGCAAAGATTATGGGGCTTGTGTCTTAGGTCACAGGTTCTAGCCTTGTGCCAAGCGAACTAACTCTGGTATTTAAATGGAGAAGAGTAGAGGGGTGGGCCTATCATCCCCGAGTTACAAAGGCTGCGGTTGGCCCAATGGTTCTGCAGACGGATTTCTTGGTCATAAAAAGAAATCTTGATCAGAGATGAATGTTTGATTGGAGCATTGTCATTCATTACGCATTTCGTCGATTACTACGCCCTTCCTCGTCTCTGGGTGCCTATCCACCGTAAGCCTTTCCTCGTTTGAACCTCGCCCTTCACTTTTAAGGCTATGCCATCCTAAGGTGCTGCTAAATGGATGGATCTTATCAACGTCCATGAATGATAAATCATACATCGAATCACCGAATCGGAAAAATTGCGTGCTATCATAAAGCTTTGTATCGGCTAAGTTCACGAGTTGGAGATAAGCGGACTCGAACCGCTGACATCCACCGCAGGGTAAACCACCGCCTCTCAGGTCCCCCGACTGATTCTATTTTTGAAACAGAAATTAAAGTAATAGATCTTTTAGCCCCTTATCGCCGTGGAGGAAAAATCGGACTATTCGGGGGAGCTGGAGTTGTGTTATACTGTTTATTCCACCTACTTTTTGAACTTAAGGAACTCTTGGTTTTCTTATTTCCACCAGAAATGGGATCATAAAGTAAGTTGGGTGCTTCTCAAAGGGATGACCAAGTGGTTGAGGTATAGGAGTAACAACCTGGAGATCCGAGGTTCGAATCTCAGCTACAACAATCAGCGTGAGTGCACACTTGGTGGGTAAGTGTAGGCGACAACTGTGTTGTAGTTGTAGGCTGTAGCAGGCTGCCTACTAGATTTGTCGATGTGCATGCATGCTGGTCTGGGCACCCTAATAAGAAGGGGAAAAAAGAAGAAATGCTGCTCCCCAGAGCATACCAAAGTTCTTCCTTGTAATAGGCTTTGTAAAAGTTCATGATACTGCTGCCATCAGTTAGGAATGAATGGCTTAAGCATGTGGACTACAAGCATTTAAGAAACTAAAAATGATCAGTTAGGGATGAATGGGGATCCTTATCAATATAAAAAGAATCTTCTGCGTTGAAGCAAATGATATAACAAATTATGACAATCTCAAACAGCATGTCGATTACAAATACTTCCAAACTGCTAGCAGGAAGAAACTTCTCATCCCCACTTTTAAGTTGGATATAGATGGAGGCATACCAAGTCAAATGAAGTGTGTTGAAAGCTTGACTGATGGGCAGTAAATTATGCTTCTACTAATGCCTATTAATTTGTAACTGGAGTTTCCAATCGTTCTCGGTGTCATCATCTGTTACATAGACTACTATTAATTCTTCGTGTGAGAAAAAGCCGAAATACCTGCCTCCCTATTATGTTTGAAACTTGCATGTACTCTTTGCTCAGGGATTTAGCTAATGTCTCTTCTCTGATCTTGGAAACCTGCAAATCCCCTTGCAGTTAAGTAGAGTGTGAAAATTTACCCATTTTATGCGCATCCTGATAAAAGAATGTGTGTAAAAAGGTACTTTATTTTCTTAATGTCAAATAGTAACAGAAAGCGCATGGGTTATCCTCACAAAATTTAGCTCAACGGTAATAGAAGAGTTTATTCTTATGGGGTAATTTGCATAGTTTTCTAAATCGGAAGGAAGCAAGTTTAGACAATGTGTGGGGGTGTATCTGAATTTTATCTTTATTTCATTTATGTGAACGATAATGGTGACCATCTTCTTCGCAGAAAGAATACCACACTGGTCCAATATTGTTTTGGCTTATGAGCCAGTGTGGGCCATTGGAACAGGAAAGGTTGCTACTCCAGCTCAGGCTCAGGAAGTACGTTGAATCTTTCTTTAGCTATTCAATTATTGATGATGTATTTTTTATGTATTTGTGACGGTTTGCCAACGTGGTAAAAAGTTAGACGAGATGTATGAAGGAGGGAGAGAATTAATGAAAACGAGCTGTGGCTGATACAAGAAGCACACATTTACAGTATGATCACCTAATATATTATCAAAATTTTCAACTGTTGAAGTCACACAGTATTAAGTACTCCTCTTGTATTAGCTCCTTATTCCTTATAAGGAAGGAGTTGTAGACACGGCATTTTGCTGGAAATCTTATACTTACAGTGGGGCAAGCCTCTGCCTGCTGAAGCAGATCTCGGCCAATTAGAGGCCATGTCGAGCTCAGAGGTTCATATGTCTCATTCATGAGCTTATACATTGGTCTTCAGTACTTTTTTCAAGAATTTTTAGATACCTAGTTGACATGAATGCACAATATGATGTTTACCTCCAAGTTAGCTCCGTCATTTCCATTTAGGTTTGGCAATCTAGGTAAAATCTGTTCCTGGGTTCTTAAGTTATTGATCTTTTCGTTCTATGCCAACACATTTAACTACAAAAAGTTGCATCTCTGCCAGGTTCATACTGAATTAAGGAAATGGCTTCATGTTAATGTTGGTGCAGAAATTTCTGCTTCCACCAGAATCATCTATGGAGGTATGTAAAAACGTTCCTGTTCTTTGTTTATTGTCGTGTTAATTGTACAAGTAATAGTATTGCTTAAAGTATAGTTTGCTATCATGGAAGAGATATTTCATGATATTTATATCTGTTAGATGTTACAAAGAAGTGTGCACAACTTCCGTATTGCAACCCCCACCCCAAAAAAAAAGGGTGCACAACTTCCCCAAAGAACTGACTCGATCTTATTGGTCTAAAAAATAGAATATGATACTGATTGTGCATCGTTGCAAGAGAACTTGTTTTTGTGTAATTAACAATTCCTTTTGCTAGATTAATTTACATGAACTTAAATACGTCATTCTTCCAAGAGAAACTGAGATGAAAATCCAGTATTACTTTCTCATTTCACTAAAATAATTTGCAGGTTCTGTAAATGGAGCCAACTGCAAAGAGTTGGCAGCACAACCTGATGTGGATGGTTTTTTGGTTGGTGGAGCTTCACTAAAGGTTTGTCTCAGCATTCCTTTTTCATTGTTTTGGTGCAGGCTTATGTGGTTTTTAACTTTAAATCTCTGTTACATCACAGCCTGAATTTATTGATATCATCAAGTCCGCAACAGTGAAAACAAGTGCTTAGTTGAATCAAGTATTGCTACAAGGAGCCCTCTTTTCTCAGATTGTGTTGTACATTTATGGTAAATAAGCTTCAAGAATACATGTTAGGCATAAGGATTTCCTTCAACATAAATAAGGTGCTCTTTGCTACGTGCATGCTTTTATCCGCTTGATGTTCAATCGTTGTTTCTTTTGTTTATTTATTCAACTATGTTATTTCGATATGCCTGCTTTAATTTGCTTGATATTCAACACTGAAGATGCATTGATCCTGAATCTTTCTTTGGAGAAATCATTGTCATTGAAAAAGCATTTTAATAGAATATAGAGTGAATATATATGGTCCCAATCATGAAATACTAGGGAATATAACATGCCTGCAGGTCTTGCTAAGGAGTTTGAAAATATCTGTTGGTCAAGATATGCTGCTTCGTGGGAGACTGACTTTTTATAATCTTACAAATTGTTCAGGACGAGTTATTACTTTTGCTCTTCTGTAACATCTCTCTGTTTAGGTTATAGTAACTCTATGCAATGGCTCAGAAAGCACAAAGGGATCTCAGCTTATGGCCTCTAGCCAATTGACGTATGTCATGACTGAAAATGAATATAGTGCACTTAACTGTCAGAGTTTTAGTCCATCGCATGTTTGGACTCCTAATGTGATAGCCATGCTTAGGGATGCTATTCACAGATTAGCCGTATTTATTTTGTCCTGAAATTTTAAACTAGAAAAATTAAACTGAAAAACTAAATTCAGGATGTACTATCTAATTCCTAAATAATAGTCGTTTAGACTGGTGTCGTTTTCTACCTTAATGCATCATCACTGCACTCTTTTCACTAAATTAAAGCTCTAAGGGGCCACTTAGGACTTGAGATATCCCTAACAATTGCGACAAGTCTTTGTCGCTCTTTGTAGCCTAGCGATGTTTAGGCCAGAAAGAGACGAGCAGTCCACACTTCTCGACTTGCATATCCTTCGATTTTCTTGGAGCAACAATAACGTTATTTTTATATAACCTATAGGTTACGGTACCAGTGGTGAGATTAGTCACTAATGTTTGTGTTAGGATAGACGATTTATATTAAATTCTTGAGGTGTGGTCTTTCCTTGGACCCTACATAAACGCGGGATGCTACACCATGCTGCCTTATTTTTTTGTTTTAAAGCAAATTGTTGATTATGTTTTGTAAGCTCAAAAACCAGATAGGTAAAATGAGGCACACCCATCAATTGAGAATAAATAAACCAATATTGCATATGAATGCGTTTCTGGTATGGGAGGGGGTATATCTTTGGCAAGGCAGCATGTGACTCTGGCTGGGCTTCTGCAAATTGCCAGCAGCCAGTGCATGTATCAAATATCCTTCTACAGCCGTTGGGAATCAGAATATAAGGCAATAATTGGATTAAATATTATTATATGGATAGTGGAAAATTCTTGTATACCATCAGCTTACTTAAAAGTTGCCTATCCTAATTTATTTGCGCGTAGTATTTACACCAAATAAATAAATGAATATATATATATATATATATATATATATATATATATATATATATATGTATTTGTATGAAAGTACATATTGCTTAACAATTGTTAATTAATATTCATTCTGACTTCACTTTACCACTTAATTATGAGAAGTTAATATAATTTGATATCAATACGGGATAGTATTTTTTATCTCGTTCCTCGAGCCATGCTTATGAGAAATCAAAATAAATTTGATATGAACATGGAGTACGAATAAGTATTTTTGATTTTGTCAACCAATATCTCCAAAATTGACGAACTAAGTCAACATGTGCAGGTCGTTGTGCCTCCATCCTTATTCCTACCCCTATTAAGAGTCATCTTAGTGATTGTTTTGATCATTGAACTGTTTTATATATTATTGATATTATTTTTTTACTTAAAATACTCCATCTCGAACTTTATTTTTATTCCTTTGTAGTATTGGTTCACACATTGTATTCGTTAAAAACTTCTAGAAGTCCTAAAAGACAGTCTTGTACATGATTGTACCCTTTAATTGATATGCAAACAAAAGATTGGTCAATCTAAAGAGCTGCATAATTGCAATCCGATCCAAAAATTAGTCAAAATATTATTCTTGTCAAGTCTACTATATTCTTTTTTTTAATTCATAAAGCTTGACTACTACTACTTTACAAAGCTGGCAAAACGAAATAATTAGGGAATATTGAGGCAGTGCCGTACAATCTAACCACCCTTTGACTTACACTGCTTCATTACGCCTTTTTCAGTCTTAAACAATCTGCACTATAGAAAAAATAGGGTAACTTTGCGTAACTGGTAAAGTTATTGTCATGTGATCAGGAGGTTACGGGTTCAAAACGTGAAAAATAGTCTTTTGCAGAAATACAGGGTAAGGTTTCGTACAATGGGAATAAGCTCAATCAATTGACTATAGATACCCTAAAAGAAAGATTTTTCTCTCTTTCTTTTTGATACTTGGTTGGCAGGGTCAGGGCCTTTCTCACTGGGCGAGCTAATCCGTCGACCTCCTTATAAATATTGAATGATCCGATTTACTTATTTGAAAAACCGGCTCCTTCCTCTACTCTTATTTCGGCTCTTATACATGTTGCTGTCACCTTTCAAATCAAGCTCTTGGTGCCTGCTTTGGGGAGAAATCCTTTGATTGCGTATTGAATATAGATCCATGTCTTTCTTGTTCCACTAGCTAAGACCAAATTCTCACATGTCCCTTTCGTTATTACAACCTTCTTTATTATAGCCCTCTCTAGTATGATTCTTAAGTTTACTCTCCATATATACATATCCTTGTCATTAGCAAAAGGTCTCGTACGCAGTAGCGAAGGCAGGATTTTCGCTAAATGGGTTCAAAAAAGAAAAAAATATAAAGATTGTAGCTAGTGAGAAATGAACCAATAACCTTATAAAGGTTTTGAACCAACATGACCATAAGCTATGCTTTTGGGCTATGTCATGGAAATTTAAATTATAATATAGAAAGATAAAAAATAGATTTTGCTTTATATATATAACACAATATTTCAGAAAAGGTGATTCGGGTGAATCTCCTTCCGCTCCCCTAAATCCGCCCGATTCATACGTATTTTCCGTTGACTTTAACGACATGGATTGGCTGAATTGTTCACATCTCTTACTTTTGATTCTACACCTCTACTTCGGATATGGATTAAAATTTCCCTAGCTCCATTAGGGTCAAAACCAAGTACTCCCGTCTATTATCAGTCGTGATTATTAAAAATAATTGTCTTAAATTATTTATCACTTAAAAAGTTTAAGACAAAATTAATTATCTTTTTTCCTTTTTTACTCTTAGTAATAATTATTTTAAAGACTACAAACACCTCAATTATAGATAACTTTATTCAAATATCAATGAAGAAAGATTAAATATTAAGACATAAATAAGGTAAAGTAATCAAAATTTCATCCTAATTAATATAATACAATAGGTAACAACCATCCAAACAAGCGGTTAAGAAAGTCTTCAAAGGGTAGAAAGCCAAAAAGAGAAAAGCACATGTTTCCCTAGTTAGGGGTGGAGCAAGGATTTAGGGTATATAAATTAAAGATTGTCGTACTTTTAATTTATTGAATTCTAGATTAATAAATTAATATAATATTAAATAAATTTTTTAAAATAAATATAAATTTTAAATCAAAATTATTAGGTTTGACCAAACTGAATTTTCACCTCTAGTTTCGCCTCCTGCCCCTAGCTATTCTCTAGTTGACAATACATTTAGTGGGAAATTAATGGCTATTTGTCTCGTCAAAAAATACATCATGTCCGTGACTTTGTGTCTCCCAAAAAAGCCAACTGCGTGATTCTCACGTACGCTTCTTTGCTGTTGTTTTAGGAGTAAATTTTTATTTAGAAGTTAGTCAAGGATGTAAGTGATTGTGAAACACGAAGGGTCAATATTTAATCCATGCACTTTGAGATAAATTGAGAATATAGAGTTTGTGGATTCAAAATACTTACGATCTTATTATATATTTATATTTATATTCATAATATATTAAAAGCACGAAATTTTTTAGCGAAATGTCGTTTGTCTTTTTGTTTTACCCTTTAAAAATTAATTTTATATTAGTTGTAATTGTAATTCAATTATTCTCATAATATTTATGACTTTAAAATCAATTAAATTTTGGTTACACATATATAACTCCTAAATTTTAGGAATTTAAAATCAAATAAAAATTTACTTATAAATATTTTCCATATTTAAATTGTGTAAAGTAATTATAATTTTGTTCTTATGTGTATTTGATAAAATGTATATAAACATGTTAGAAATCTACTAATGAAAATTTTGATCTAAGTTTAAGTCTTCAAAAATTGAAAACTACTATAATATGTAAACCAAACTTACAACATACTAGGACGAGTATGAAAATATATGTAAAAAACTTTAATATGATATGCTTAGGTTTTGAAAATAATAGTAGAATTTTAATTTAAAGTAATAAGTTCTATAATGTACAAGAATATGTTGAATACATATTGTAAATTTATACACATAGTATATCACAAATTCAATTACAGTACTTGATAAATAAAATATAGATAAGATAAATTTATATATTAAAATTAATAGGAATAAATCATATGCATTTATTCATATGTAATTTAAGGTAGTTGTTAAAAGAGCGAAAAGAAAACATAGAGAATGAAGGTATAAATTAATATCCCTTATTGAATTAGCTATACAAAATCCATAATATTCTTTTTCAATATAAATTTATTTTAATTTAAAAATAATCTTTATATATTTTTTAAAAAATTTTATACTTATTTAGATAAATTACACGCGTAAAGCGCATACAGTAAGACTAGTAATTTTTAAACTTACATAACCCGCTTTAGGTCCGCATTTGCAGGGACTTTTTTAAAAGTTACCAACTCTTCACCCTTGTCTTTAATTTGTGATTTAAGGTGCCTTAAACTAAACACTTCCTATTAACCATTCAAATGACATATCACAGATGCATTGCTCTTCAACCAGAGGTAAATTGAGGATTTAAATACTATAGTTTTAATACTTAATGTTTTAATATTGAGTTAGTTTATTTTTAGAGTTATAAGTTTGTATTTACTGTTGTTGCAATTTTAATAAATTTTTACACGTAAATTTATTCTTTGCATTGAAAGTACTTTCGTTTTATATTTTGATGATCTAACAAACTTACTGTCAAGAACCAGATACGGAACCCGATACACACTTGGTACACAACTCAAACATCTGACTCAAGTTAATGAGAGTTGCTATGACTTCAGAAGATAAAGAATCAATACAGGGAACTGATGACCTTGGGTTCCCCTGGTAACAGTATGAAGTCAACTCTCCACAGCTGGAAAGTGATTGCCTGCACTGTTCACGCAAACAGTACAACACAGAGCAGCAGTCACTTCCATTGGGAAGGACCGTGTACCACTTAAGTGGTTACATCATTCAAGTGATGTTATCCAAGTTGTATTAATATTAATCTTACAACAAAACATCACTTGAACACTTGAGAATTCATTCAAGCACTCCAAGCATCTGATTATCAAGAACACAATTCTCAAGTGCATCAAGAACAAAGTACATCACTGCTACGGACCAGTTCTTACAACAAGTCTTTGTATATCCTTAGTTGAGTTGTAACTTTGTAATTGTCCTTCATTGTAATTCCTACTTTGCTTGTCTAGAAGCATTAATTAGGAAACCTTTGTAAACAATAAACTTTAGTGTTTGTGTCGTGACTAGGTTAGTCATGTGTTGAAGTCTTTGTAATAGGTGTATTGCAAAGTGTCTTGTAATTGGTGTATTACAAGTTAGTGAGGAATTAAGAGTTTAATTCCTAGATTGCATAGGTTGTAATCTAAAAGATTGCTCATAGTGAAGTTGAAATCCTACAAGTGTAGGTCGTGGTTTTTAATCTCATTGAGCCAGAAATTTTTCACGTAAAAGTTCCCTGCGTTATTTACTTACTGCCCTGCAAGTATAATCTGAGAAAACTAATATAGGACCTGGTCTCTATATAGTTTGGTAGACTCATATATTTTTTAAATTGGTATCACAGTAGGTTCTTTCTATCAGGTTAACACCTAGATAGAATCCTCATAGCTGCTTCACCAAATTCCGAAGAAAGTCAGTCCACTTACATGCCACCTAGGTTCAATGGCCAATACTATAGGTGGTGGAAGACAAGGATGCATGATTTTATCATGGCTGAAGACTCCGAGATGTGGGACGTCATATGTGATGGTCCTTTTGCCCCTACAAAAAAGGTTGGAGATCCAGCTGTGACAGTTCCAAAGACGAGAAAGTAGTTCAACGACGCTGATAAGAAAGTTATTGAGAAAAATTTTTGTGCTACGAAAATTTTTGTCTGTGGAATAGGTCCTGATGAATACAACAGGATATCCGCTTGTTAATCTGCAAAAGAAATATGGGAAGCTCTACAAACTGCACACGAGGGAACTACTCAAGTAAAGCAATCCAAGATTGACATGCTCACCACTGAGTATGAGCTCTTCAGAATAAAGGATGATGAATCCATTCAAGATATGCACACTCGATTCACTTCCATCATAAATGAGTTACACTCTCTTGGTGAAATTATTCCAAGGAACAAGCTTGTGAAGAATATTTTCAGTGTGTTGCCCAGCTCTTGGGAGAGTAAAGTGAATGCTATTACTGAAGCAAAGGATTTGCAGGTGCTGACTATAGATGAGTTGGTTGGGAATATGAAGAAATGTATGAAATGAAGAAGAATAATGATAATTAGAGAAGAGAACCAAATAAGGAAAAGAACCTGGCATTCAAAACAGAAAACAATTACTCAAGTGGTGAGGATAGTGACATGGCGTACTTGACTAGAAGATTTCAGAAAATGGTTCGCAGAAATGGAGGTATCCTAGAGAGGGGTAGTTCTAGCAAGCCAAAGAATTATGACCTCTGTCATAAGTGTGGGAAGACAAGACATTTCATTAAGGACTGTCGTCTCTTGAAGCAAGAACATTTCAAACACAACTCTGACAAAGCAGTCAAGAGGAACCCGGTTCCTGATAAACGCTTCAAGAGAAAGAACGTTGCTGACAATGTTGTGAAGCAAGCTCTTGTAGCATGGGGAGACTCCTCCAGTGAGTCTGAAGAAGAAAATGATGCAGGTAACAATTCAATGATGGCAGTTGAAAGTGAAGCAACTGAGTATGACTCAATATTTGCTTTGATGGCTCAATCAGATGACGACAATGATGAGGTAATCTTTCGGGATATTCAGAGAAATATGAAGTCCTACTCTCCTAAAAAGCTCATGTTATTAGCAAATGTGTTAATTGATGCTTACCATAGTCTTGTAAATGATAAGGATGCTTTAACTATAGAGCTAGGAGATGATGAGCAAACCATAGATGACTTGGTAGTTTGTGTTGTTGACTTGAAGGAAACAATAGATAATTTGAAAAGTGAAAATGAGGTTCTAGCTGAAAAAATCACTAGCGTAGAACACAAAAGAGATGATCTAATGGTGGTAGTGGTTGATTTAAAAGAAACAATTGAGAATGCTAGTAAGGAAAAGGAAGCCTTAATCGAGAAAGTGGTTGTCATTAAGTAAGAAATAGATGATCTTTTAGTGGTGGTTGTATACCTAAAGGAAACAATAGAGGAACTTAAAATTCAAAATAGGCCTGTAAATCCTGAAAAAGGAAAAGAAGTTGCAAGTGAAGCGCATATTAAGCTTGTGAATGAGTTGAATATGGCAAACTAGCTTGTGTGCTGAACTTGAGAAAAATAGACAGCTTCAGGCAGATTTATAAAGAGTAAAAAGTGATCTTGAAAAGTCTCTTAAGCGGACCTGGTCCTCTGATGCTATTACTGCCATGTATGTTAGCAATGGTGGAAGCAGGCAAGGAATAGAGTTTCAAAGGGATAAAACTCCCTACAACCCTCATAGCAAGTATGTCATTGTACCGGATAATTGGCTATGTACCCACTGCGGTAACAATGGGCATTTTAAAGAAAATTGCATGGCTAGGGTTCAGTCTCTTCAGAAAAATAAGGTTTTTGTTGAAAAAGTGACTACTAATAGAGGACCTGGTGCCACTCATAAGAAACGCATATTACTTGCATGGACTAAAAGAGCACTCATTCATCCCTTTCCTTATTACAAGGGACCCAAACTTGTTTGGGTTCCTAAATCTAACTCTTGATTTCCTTGTGCAGAGAGCAGTGAAAGGAAGCAGTCAATAGTTGTACATGGACAGTGGATGCTCAAAGCACATGACAGGAAATACCATGGACTTTCTTTCACTAAAAGCCCTGCAAGGAGGAAGTGTATCCTTTGAAAATGGGAAAAAAGGGTACATTTTTTGTGTTGGAAGAATTGGAAAATCACTCACTCATTCAATTGAGAATGTGTACTATGTCAATTGATCTCAAGTACAGTCTCTTGAGTGTTTCCCAAATATGTGATAAAGGAAATAAAGTAGAGTTCCTGTCCAAGATATGCACAGTTACAAATTTTGTAACTAGTGAAGTGGTGCTTGTGGCCAAAAGATACAAGAATATCTATGTTGAGGATTTTGAGTCTTTACAAAGTAAAGTTCTAAGATGCTTGAAAGCAGTTGATGATGATGTTGAACTGTGGCACAGAAGGCCGGGGAATGAAAGCTTCTCTTTACTGAATAAGCTGGTCCAGAGGACCTGGTTCGTGGTCTGCCCAAGTCAAGGTTCAAGGAGCACAAAGTGTGCGATGCCTGCGCAAGAGGAAAGCATTTAAAGTCTTCATTTAAGCCCAAAAAGGATGTCAGCACCTCAAAACCACGTGATTTTTTTTTATATGGATCTATGTCAACAAATGAGTTGCCAAGTAGGGGAGAAAAAAGATACATTTTCGTGATAGTGGATGACTACTCCAGGTTCACCTGGACTCTGTTCCTCAGAACCAAGGATGAGACCTTTCAGGTATTTGTGGCTTTTGTGAAGAAGATTCAAGTGAAGATGGAATCAAGAGTGGCATGCATTAGATCAGATCATGGAACAGAATTTGATAATGCAAAGTTTGATAAATTCTGCAGTGAAAATGGCATCATCCACAACTTATTAGCCCCAAGAACACCACAGCAAAATGGAGTTGTAAAGAGGAAGAACATAACTCTTGAAGATATGACACGAACAATGTTGATCGATAGTGAGATTGCTAAGAACTTCTGGGCAGAAGCTATAAACACTGCTTGCTACTTGGTGAATAGGTGCATTATCAAGTCTCTTTTGAACAAAACTCCTTATGAGTTGCTAAATTGAAGGAAGCCCAAGCTAACTCACTTGAGAATATTTGGATGCAAATTTTATGTTCTCAACAATGGAAAGGATCAACTTGGAAAATTTGATGCCAAGAGTAATGAAGGAATCTTTCTGGGTTATTCCTCTCAAAGAAAATCCTACAAGGTATACAAAAAACGAACTCAGTATGTTGAGGAGAATGTATTGTAATTTTTGATGAGTCCTATCTCTTCTATGAGAAGAATAAGAAAGATGATCAAGATGGAGAGCCTCTGCTAGTTCCAGGAGAAGTGATTGATATGGCAAATGGAAAGGCAGACATGATGAGCTATGTCAAGGAGTCAAGTGTAGACAATACAACCACTTCCGCATCTGTTGGAGAGGAACCAGGTTCTACAATCACAACCACTGAAGCGGAAGATAGAGTGGTTGATGCAGTTCAAGGTACTCCATTGGCAGTAGAAAGAAGTTTGCAAGAGAACCAGTCAGACTTGCCCATCTCCTCTACAAATGAGATTCAGGTGCCAAACTGGAAGCACAAGAGCTCACATTCTCTTGACAATATAATCACTCCTCTGGATTCAAGAGTCCAAACCATATCAAAAACCAGAAATTCACTTGTCGTCTCAGCATTTTTCTCCCAAATAGAGCCCAAAAATATTAAGGAAGCCTTAAAAGATACAGACTGGATCACAAATATACAAGAAGAGTCGCATCAATTCGAGGGAAACAAGGTATGGCACCTGGTACCCAGACCTACAGATCGCACCATCATTGGAACGAGGTGGGTATTCAGGAAAAAGCTGGATGAATTTGGAAACACAACAAGGAACAAGGCAAGGCTAGTGGTCCAAGGCTACAATCAGGAGGAAGGAATTGATCATGATGAGACCTTTGCTCCAGTTGCTCGTATGGAAGCAATCAGAATCCTCATTGCCTTTGCATCTCATATGGAATTCACTCTGTTCCAAATGGATGTCAAAAGTGCATTTCTGAATGGCTTCCTCAAGGAAGAAGTCTATGTAAAGCAACCTCCAGGATTTGAATGTCATGAACATCTTGAATATGTGTTCAAATTGGACAAGGCATGTACGGGTTGAAGCACTATCCTCGAGCTTGGTATGAGAGGTTGTCAAAGTTTCTCCTAGAAAATGGTTTTGTAAGAGGAAAAATTGACAACACTCTGTTTCTGAAGAAACAAGGGAGGAACCTGCTCATTCTTCAGGTATATGTTGATGATATCATTTTTGGGGCAACTGCAAATTCACTACGTGAGGAATTTGCAAAACTCATGGGAAGTGAGTTTGAGATGAGCATGATTAGTGAGTTGAATTTCTTTTTGGGTCTTCAAGTGAAGCATTCCACAAAGGGAAAATTTATAAGTAAGAAAAAGTATATCAAGGAGCTTCTGAAAAGGTTTGACATGGAAGCATCAAAGGTAATTGACACTCCTATTGCCACTGCAACTCGCTTAGATATGGATTAATCCAGTTGTCATGTGAATCAAACAATGTATAGAGGTATCATTGGATCTCTCATCTATCTTACTGCAAGCAAACCAGATATTTTATTCAGTGTGGGACTATATGCAAGGTTTCAGTCAAATCTCAAATAATCTCATTTGAAGGCTGCCAAAAGAATCCTGAGATATCTTAAGGGAACATAGGACCTGGTTCTGTATTACCCTTCAGGTGACAATTTTAATCCTGTTGGGTTTACTTATGCTAATTATGAAGGAAATTTCCATTCCAGAAGAAAAACAGAGTGAGTCTTCATTTGCGGTAAAAACATCATCGATCAGTCCAGAAAGTGCTAAGGCTACTATGGAAAGTTGTGAGTCAACAGGTATTCCCGTCTCTCCTGTTATTTCTTCTATGAAACCTCAAGAGAGGGATGCCATAGAAAATATGCTTTCTATTGCTGCTGAGGGAATAATGGGTGAAGAAAATTCTGGCGTTCCTGAGTCTCAGGGGGAAGAGACTCAACACTTAGAGGGAGAATGAACAATGGTTCTCTTTGAACATCTGACACCAGAAGAAACTATTAGGAACCCACTTGATGGACCAGACCCCTCTCCTGTGGAAATAGGTCAGGAATCGTCTTCTCAGGTTAGTTTTGACCCTGCTCCTTCTCCTCACTTTGATGTTGATCCTTTGAGTGTGGTGACACCTGTAATGAGGTCTAGTGATGAAGAAGATTTGGATGATATTGTGCTGAGTGAGTTTCTTAGGGTAAGGAGGCCAGAAGAAACTCCTGATCCCCCTCCCAAACGACCTACCACCCGGTTGCAGAAAAAGAAGGCTCTTGAGTCTGCTCTCAAAAAGAGTAAGAGAAGTCTTAGGAAGAAGAAAAGGCTAGTCAAGGATGGTCAAGTTGTCCTTGATAAGGATATACCAGTTGTGGCAGTTGATGAGGAAGCTCTAGAGGAACCAAGTTCCTTAACCAAGAGGCCTCTAAGAAAGAAGCACTCTCTTTCTCGTTCAAACTGAGAGCCCTTCGAAAAGTTCTGATGGTACGCCAAGTGAAAAGTTAGTAAAAGATAGTGACAAGACAAAAGATGTGGAAGTAGAAGAGTCTTTGTCTGATGAGGACATGCAAGTGAAGTCTGGTGGGAAAGTTCAGTCTCGTGGAGAGTCTGTGAAAAGTAAATTGGAGGATGTTGAAGAACCCGGTTCTTCAAAGAAGGCAAAAAGTGGTAGCATATGTGGAAAGGAAATATTGAGGTATCAAAAGGTGTTGCGGGCACACCTATTCAATGTAGATGTGCCCAAGGTATATAAGGAAGAGGTACAAAGTTTCTATGCCGACCTCTTCATTGTTGAATCTGATCACATCTGCACACTGGTGAATGGTGTAGACATCATTATGGATTTTGTTGTGTAGCAGTCACTTCCATTGGGAAGGACCTTGTACCACTTAAGTAGTTACATCATTCAAGTGATGTCATCCAAGTTGTAACATTAATCTTACAATAAAATATCACTTGAACACTTGAGAATTCATTCAAGACTCCAAGTATCTGATTATCAAGAACACAATTTTTAAGTGCATCAAGAACAAAGTACATCACTGCTACGGACCAGTTCCTACAACAAGTCATTGTATGTCCTTAATAGAGTTGTAACTTTGTAATTGTTCTTCATTGTAATTTCTACTTTGCTTGTCTAGAAGCATTAATTAGGAAACTTTTGTAAACCATAAACTTAAGTGTTTGTGTCGTGACTAGAGTTACTCATGTGTTGAAGTCTTTGTAATAGGTGTATTACAAAGTGGCTTGTAATAGGTGTATGACAAGTTAGTGAGGGATTAAGAGTTTAATTCCTAGGTTGCATATGTTGTAATCTAAAAGGTTGCTCTTAGTGAAGTTTAAATCCTATAAGTGTAGGTCGTGGTTTTTAATTCGATTGAGCCGGAAATTTTTCACGTAAAAGTTCCCTGCGTTATTTACTTACTGCCCTGCAAGTATAATCTGTGGAAATTAATATAGGACCTGATCTCTATATAGTTTAGCGGACTCATATATTTTATCATTTGCAATATAAAATTGTTGCATTAGTTTCCATTAACTCCCCGAAAAAAATATTATACGTAAAGATGAAACTCAAAGAAAAATTAATTAACAAATAGGATCACATATAAGGGTTTAATTGATCCTAATTTTATCTCTGGTTCAACAATAATTTTCTGTTTTTAATCCAAAGATAGCATACGAATTCAGCCATTAAATTAAGAAAAAATAGGAGAGAAAATAGTTGATTATTGAACACTAACTGCAATAAAAGTTTTCAGCTAACGTGTCAACTTGGCAGAACACATGCATGTGATAGCGGCGTGCAAGAAACTATTTTCCTTCTGTTCTTTCTCTTTTTCTCCTTTAAAATAATACTACTTGTGAATGAAAAATGGAAAAATAATATTGTGTATATGTGTTTGTGTTATATACAAAAAAATATATCAATTTTGTATAACTTTTGGTTACTGAATATAAATAGTTTCAGTTGCGAGCTAAAAGTGATCTTTGCCCATAGAAAATAGTCCTTTTGAAAATATATTTTTTGGTTTTTACCTTGTGTTTAGTACTACCTGTATTTATGCTCCAACTAATTTAAATTTGCGTTGGATAAGGTCCATTGAAAAGAAAGTCGCTCTCCACTGTATTTTCTTTTATTATCAAAGTTCGAACCCAAAAATTTTAATTATGGATAAAAAAATTATACATCTATAAAAATTATTTATGTATCTTTTGGTGCAAAAAAAGGAATGCAATATCAGCATTATTATCGCTTCTGTATTAAAACTAGAAAATCAGAAGAACTGTTAGAAGAAACAGAAAATATATAAACGATAAGAAATATTCCGAGTCCACAATTTCCTTGTGTGTCCTTAAGAAATTTTAACCCCCTCACAAGTTGCCAAGGTAATGGATTAAATCCTCCCAGGATGAAACAGAATAACCTTCCTGCAGCAGTGGCATACAAACTGCAGGATACCAACAAACTCAAAGAACGGAGCAAACTCACACTTACGAATTTGAGAGAGAGAGAGAGACTGCGAAGTACAATGCAGTATTCAGAATGAAATTCTCGATTTTTTCAGTGAGTGGAAAAAGAAGTCATGCCTCAGAATTTATAGGCAATTATTGAAAGAGGCGTGATATCTGTTCAGGAAAAAGTGTCTGTTCAGGAAGGAAAACAACGTTCAGCAAAAGCAGTATTTTTTTTTGGATTTCAGTTAATTCCGTTAATGAACTGACTGGCATTTAATTAATTATTAAATAATTAATTAAATAAACTTTGTCCAAAAAATAATCTTATCGATCATTTGACAAATCCAAATCCAAATCCAAAGCCGAGCGAGCGAGCGAGCGACGACGGCGCGAGGATACATCCTCTTCAACTCTTTTTAAGAGCTCTAAGAAGTGATCCTATATTTATACACACAAGTGTAGTTGTCTTTCACCAATGTGGTACAAAGTTCATGATAAAAGCTCACTTGATTCAAATTTTCATTTCCCTCCATTTTCCAATTCACACTCTTAGACTTTTATAACGCGGTTTTAAACCGCGCTATACTTTAACGGCGTTTTGGCCGTTAAAATATAGTACGATTTAAAATTGTGTTATACATGTATAGTGTGTTTATTAAATGCGTTATACATATCCGTCAAATTAACTATGTATAGCGCAGTTAATAAATGCGCTATATATATAACGCGGTTATAAACCGCGCTATACTTTAACGATCAAAACATCGTTAAAGTATAGCACAATTTACAATTGCGTTATATATATAACAATCACTCTTTTTTTTTACACACATTTATGTCATATTTATCCAAAAAAATCATATTTAAATTTCGGACTCGTGTAAAAGTATCTAGCAACTTGCCACAGGTATCTTAATTTTGGCAAATATAAAAAACAAAACGTGGCCCTCTCTTTTGGACTTTCTGGATTTGGACTTCACCTTTCCAAGTTGTAAACAATATATCCCCATTTATTATATATTTTTTATTTAAAAGAAAAATTCATTACCCTTAACAACTGTGTTTTGGTACGAAATTCGGGCTTTAAGAGCCAATAGTATCTCATGCATATGAAGTCATTTAATTTATTAGATTAGACAGGTAAGAGGTTTGTGCTTGTGTTATTGTGTAAAATGCAAGATTTGGGAATTTAATAATGGTATAATAATCCTTCAGGGGACTTCCCAAATAAGAGTTTTAGGGTTCGAAACTCACTTATATACCTCTTGGTCGAGCTTATTGTGCGGGATTTATCTAGTGCAATTTATCCTCTTGTATAATTTGCGGCTATTATACAGGAGCAGAATTTACCCTATGCACACCCGAAAGGTAGCGGTTGACGGTTTCTTTATTAACAAAAAAAAATGGCATAATAATATTAAACACACCTGATCTTGTATTGGTTTTTGTTAATAATACTCAAGGCCGATGCTTATAATACATATGAAATGTGTATTCTACAAATACTTATATGTTCAGTGAACTATGATTAATCAATGTATATGAAATATTAATATAATTAGGTATAAATATTGAGTGTGAATAATTTTTTTCAAGGATTATCTGCTTTAATTGGTTAAATAGAGAACTCTCACCGAAATTGATGGAGATTGTTCAGTCCGTAGGAAGGTGTTTGCGTCGATAAAGTGCTAAGCAATCAGAAATAATAATTTAAATATCTTGCTAATACAATTATTTTGTTAAAATTCGAACCAATCCAGTGTTATTTCTGTTTGTTCTAAATTTTTTTATCATATTTGATTTTCCTACTTCTCGAATTAAGGGAAACATATTTACCATAATTGATTTTTCCTTTTAGGGAGAGAATTTGTGCCTTTTAGTGAGGTCATGTTCTCTCGGTATTTTGTGTTCTCGTTTAGATAGTGAATAATTCATCTCTGCATGTGAATGTAGGTCAATTGACCTAACCACGTTAAATGTTTGTGTCTATTTTGATATATTTCTCTTTTGTTTGTTGTATGATTTATCGTCGTTTAAGATTTGTTTTACTAGTTTTCGCATGACATCTAACTCTTTCGATCATAATACATGATCCATGTACACCCCTACCTACGAATTCTTACTATTTTTAAGACATCTCACCTTGCTCTAAAATTGTACAAATTAAAATATTAATGATTAGTTAATGTAAACTTTATAATAAAGCTGTCAGCCTTTATGCTACGTTATACGTTGACAAAATTTGTTAACTAATTTGACTGAAAGCAACACATATTTGCAATTAAATAAATATAAGTAATTGTCCGTTCAAATTTTTTTTTTAGTATATGCAAAGCTATCTTCTACGTTGAAAATGGGGTTGAGCTCCCAACGACACCACTACCAAAAGAAAAGATATTTATGTTGGCGGGACCTGATGAAGTCAATAAAAAAAATTTCTTCTTTTTGTTCCTTTTCTCCTTTATCAATGTTATCTTTTTGTTTTCGTTAATTACATGTTGGTGTTTCTTTAATCTGTTTTTCTTTTTTCTTTAACCTTTTTAGAGTATTCGAGAGTTCAGGTGGGAGAAGATCCAGACTAAATTAACGGGTTTAGGTATCATTATACATCAATCATTATTTTTTTTTGGTAATTAGTTAAATTTTATTATCAGGTGAGTAATTATAACTCAAGAGAGAAAAAAATGTTCCATGATTGGACATGCATCCCAGGGACGGTGGTCAGACGGAATTTACGCTTAACGATTTAACTTATCGGTTATTGGATTATAAATGTACTATCCGCTAGTCACCTGATTCGGGCGAATTGGTATAAGATTATGATTATCAGGCGATTTATTGGCTAATCAAATAGACAATAAAAATTACATAAGCAAGAAAGACAGTAAACAATAGATAGACGATCCAATCACGATCACACTCTAGTATGTTAATGAAGCCCTTATTGTTAATGGCAGTTTCTTCTTCTTTAATTCTTTTGCAATAAGCAAGCTAAAATACGAACTAGGGATCCTTAGCTATTAATAGAAGTTCAGTTAACATAAATTTTGGATATAGTTTTTCTCAGTTACCAAATTAAATGATTCAATTGAGTAGAGAGGTATCACGACTATCCAAATCTGCCTAATTTTATTCTAAAAATGAGTTACAATGACGTTGAAGCTTAGACTGCTAAAAAGTTGCTACAATGTAAGTCTGGCTGCTGGGGTTATTTCTTAAGAATTCTTTGCGAGATATAGAGAATGTTGCGGAGTGCTGTTGAGATTTAAGGAAACAAAATTTAGAGTTTCAAATAGTGGAAGAGATATTTTATATACATATAGGGTAAAAGATATAAATATAATAATCTAAATGAATTAATGGTTAAATATATTTTATAAAAATTACTCAACTACATATATAATCTTTTAAATCAAAACAACGCGATAATTTAATATCTATGATGCTGACAATGTGATGAAGCAAGCCGTGACTGCCTGGGGAGATTCTTCCATTGAATTTGAAGATGAAGATCACCAAGGATAAACATCTATGATGGTTGTTGACAATGGATCTTCATAATATGAGTCAACCTTTGCATTCATGGTCAAATCTGATGATAATGAGGAAGAGGAGGAAGATAAGGTAAGTTTTCTTGATGTTCAAAGAAATTTGAAAATTTACTCTAAGAAAAAATTGATGTCCTTAGCAAATGTGTTGATTGATGCTTATCATAGCCTCATTAATGAGATGATTTAATTAAAAAAGTTGGTGACATAGAACAAGAGAGGGATGATATGGTAGTTTTCAATGTAGACTTGAAGGAACAAGTGGAAGAGGTAACTGGAGAAAATACCTAGCTGAAAAACCAAATGAAAAAATGGATGGACACCCCTAAGGGTAAACAAGTGGCTAGTGAGGCTCAACTTGAGTTTGATAGTGAGCTCAAGAAAGTTAAAACAAGTCTTTTTGTTGAGTTTCAAAGAATAGACAACTTCAGGAGAATTTGAAAAGGGTTAAAAATGATCTTGATTAGTCACCTAAATGGACCCGGTCCTCTAATGTAAAACAACGTCTATGTACAAGAGTAATGGTGAAAATAGGCAAGGAATCGGGTTCCAAAACACTAAAACCTCCTATAATTCCCATAGCAAGTATGTAACTATGGCTGATAAATGGTTATGTACTCACTGTGATCAAACTAGTCATTAGAAGGACTCTTGTAAATCTAAAATTCAGCCTTTTACAGAATAATAATTTTTTTGTTGGAAAGAAGCATAATATTGAGGAACCTGGTCCTCTAAGAGGAAAATGTGTGTTTCCTGCATGGGCAAAAAGAAGTTTGATCCACCCGTTCTATCATTATAAGGGGCCTAAGTTGGCTTGGGTTCCTAAGTCTAATCAGCGATTTTGTGTGCAAGTTGGGGTAAGAGGTAGCTGTCAAAAATGGTACATGGATAGTGGTTGCTCTAAGCATATTTCTGGAAGAATGGATAATTTCCTCTCATTCTAGGCCTTTCAGGGTGGGAGTGTGTCCTTTGAAAATGGCAAGAAGGGCTATATTCTTGGTGTTGAAAAAATTGGCAAATACCCTCCCATGCAATTGAAAATGTGTACTATGTGAATGGCGTGAAATATAGCTTGTTGAGTGTGTCTCAAATCTGTGTTAAGGAAAAATGAAGTGAAGTTCTTATCCAAATCTTGCACTATCATCAATCTCCAAACTAGTGAAGTGGTGTTGATAGCCAAAAGGTTCAAAAATATCTAGTTGCATACCTTGATTCACGGAATGATGGTGATATAACATGCCTAAGTGCCATTGATGATGATGCTGAGTTATGACACATACGATTGGGGCATGCAAGTCTTTCTTTTCTAAACAAGTTGGTCATGGAGGACTTGGTTTGTGGGTTGAAGCAATCAACACTGCCTGTTACTTAACTAACAGGTGCATTGTCAAGTCCCTTCTCGAGAAGACTCTCTATAAACTGCTCAATGGGAGAAAACCAAAGATGACTTACTTGAGAGCCTTTGGATGGAAATGTCTTGTTCTCAACAATGGTGGCAAAGGGTCACATAACAAAGAAGATGAAGATGGAGATTCCTTAAAGGTTCCTAGAGAAGCCATATATATTGCCAATGGAAAGACTGATTTGATGAGTCAAGTTAAACAGTGCGATGAAAAAGATGCAGTAGAATCTCCAAAAGGCATAGAGGAACCTGGTCCCTCTATCACCTCGGCTGAAGCTAAACATAGGGTTGTTGATATTGCATTAGGTACTCCTGATATATAACAAAAGAGTGGAAGTCATTATTCTGTTGATGTCAATGATGCTTTAAATATGGAGGAACCTGGTCCTTCAAATTCTTAAGTCCAAGCATCCACCTGGAATCAAAAGAGTTCACATTCCCTTCAAAATGTAATCACACCCTTAGACTCTAGTATTCAACCAAGATCTAAGGCAATGAATATGTTTTCTCTCTCATCCTTCTTGTCTCAAATCGAGCCTAAGAACATCAAAGAAGCATGAAAAATGCTAACTGAATAGTTGTTATGCAAGAAGAACTCCATTAGTTTGAGAGGAACAAAGTGTGGCACTTTGTCCCTAGACCTTCAGACAGAGCAGTGACTGGAACCTGGCCCAAAAGAATCTTAAGGGAAGGCTACCAAAGGAATTTGAGGTATCCTAAGAGAACGCAGGACTTGGTCCTGATCTATTTTTAGGAGATAATTTTGACTTGGTTGGATATGTTGATGCTGATTATGTTGGATATCTGGTGGATAGAAAGAGCACATCTGGAAAGTCACATTTTCTAGGTTCATACTTGATCTCATGGGGTACAAAGAAATAAAATTTGTGGCTCTTTCTAATGCTAAGGTTGAATATGTGGTTGTTGCTTCTTGTTGTGCTCAACTACTATAGATCAAGCAATAACTTGAAGACTTTGGTGTATTTACAGCTGGAACCCAGTATAGCACAAGAGAACAAAGCACATTAATGTGCGACATCACTTTTTGAGGGATAATTTTGAAAAGGGTCTGATTTGTATGACGGAGGACCAAGAAGCAGACATCTTCACCAAGGCGCTGAGCAGAGAACATTTTGAAAGAAATCGTCTGGAGTTGGGGTTGATCAAGCTCAACTAAGGACATGGTCCTTTGATGATTGACTATGTTAAGAACGAAAGGTACAATGCTAAAAAGTATTTTTTGGTGAAATCTAACTCAAATCTATATTGTTACAGGTATATACATATGGCAGTTTCAAGACAAAACAAGTAAAAGTGACATTGCACTTCTAGAAAATTTTGCTAAGATTTTCAAAATCCGTCAAGAAACCTGGTTCCTATGAATCAAGTCAGTAGTATTTTCAATACTTATATACCTTTTTAAACTGCTGAATTATCATGTCATTAATTTATTCCTACATCTCTCCTAATCTTTGAAGTCCAAAATGTTTAACCTTTTCTGAACTGACTGTTTGCCCCCAAAAAACCATTTCCTTCCCTCACACCTAACCAAAAATGCTTACTTTATTCAAAACCAAAATCAACCTTGTCTCAGAAAGAATCCTTCTCTCCAAATATGCCAGAAGACAACCCAACTCTGTCATTTTTCAAAATCCTAACTCTATCTGAATCAAAATCACAAAAAGTCTTTGGTAGATTTTGATGGGACTTTAACTGAAAGGGAACGAGGTAGATCTAATATTCTATGGGCTGATATTATTGTTGGGATTTTAGAAGCCTTGAAGGATAGATGAATTGATGAATATGCTGGAAAAAGGCGAACTAAATGAGGGACCTGACCCCTCTTGTCCGTCTCATGATATTAATTATGATGATGACTTCTTTTGAGCTATATGTTTAAATGAACTTCTGATCCAGTAAAAAGGATTGGTGACAAATAAGCTGATTAATGATGAAGTGGTGTCACTTGATGATGTGGTGTATGTGGAGGATGAGGAGAATGAAGTGGAAAAATCTCCACTTATGAGAAAGAACTCAAATAAAATAAAAATGGAGAAAAGAAAGCAAGCTGAGAAAGATGCAACAAATGATGAGGGTGAACAGATTGAGAAAGAGAAAAGGGAAACCTGACTCAGAAAAAGAAAGGGTAGTGTGAGTGAGGAGCCTGGTTCCTTAAAGAAGCAAAATGATGAGTTATCAGAGCTAGAGAGGAAGAAGAATCTTAAGTCTCAAAAAGTGTTTTTAGGCAGTGTTTTTGACTCTGATATTACTGAAAAATGGAGGAACTTCTTGACATTGTTGAGTTCCAAAAATAGAATCACCTATTTTCTCCTCTAAGTCCCAACGTTTATGAATAGAAGTAAATACTTCTATGAAGTATGTGATGCTCTGATGCTATATGTGCATGTGATTGATTTTGTTCTTGATGAGGAAAAGTTTGGGGAGATTCTTGGTGATCTGATTGATGGCTCAGCCTGCTCAGATAGGTAGAGAATCAGGTCCCCGTGGACCCTTGAAAAAATATAATACTTAGTTGAAGAGAGAGAATGAAAGATTGACGAAACATGTGGAGGACCTGAGAGAGTAGATGGTCATTGATCAAAGGATTGTAAATGAACGATCTGACAAGCTCATCAAGGCCTTATCCCCTTACTTTTATTCCTGCCCAATGATCCATGTTTTTCACTCTTTCCAAATTCCCTCAAATTCCTATCTTCTTTTGATCCCCATGTTTGATAACATTGGTACTTTAGTTGTTTAAATTGTCATATTCTGTATTGGTTGAAACTGCTGTGCTTTTGTAATAATTGCTCTACTATGGGCAATCACTCTATTTGTCTAAAGATATTCACTTGTTGTTCCTGCTACTATTTATGTTGTGTTTCCCAAGTGGCATGAGTTAATGTCGCTGAACTTCTTTTGGTTGAGCCTCTTTTGTTATTATTTTCGATGATGCCAAAAGGGGAAGTTACATAAGTGTCAAAAAACAGAATTGAATGGATATGATGTTTTGTGCATGAAAGATAGGTC
Source organism: Nicotiana paniculata (assembly GCA_005239505.1). Classification (NCBI taxonomy): domain Eukaryota; kingdom Viridiplantae; phylum Streptophyta; class Magnoliopsida; order Solanales; family Solanaceae; genus Nicotiana; species Nicotiana paniculata. The sequence goes on along the minus strand of ML349221.1, from coordinate 5,432 downwards.
TAATTCGCAGGGGGAAAGTTGTTGTAACATGTTGATTATACGTGTGATCGTAGGGGAACATGTAAGGAATCTAGTTCTCAGGGTAACATCAATTTTGGGGTTTTCATCATCAAAAAGGGGGAAATTTGCCCTCTGTTACGCTATTTCATGGTTTGATGATTTTCCAAACATTCTCGACGACTAGATAGGGACAAGATGTGATCAGTACATGCAAGGAATCTGATTCACAAGGGGAATATCAATTCTGGGTTTGTCATCATCAAAAAGGGAAAAGTGATAAGTTATGTGACGAAGGCACAAAACCAGTGTGTGAAACTTAGGCTTGTTAGTCAAAGATAGTATAGTACTAAATCGTCTCCACAGGGATTGGTTTAAATAATGCTCTAATAAATCTTCAGCTTAACACTATCCAGGAAATAAACATTTGATTTATGTTATTATCAACTAATAATAAAAAGTAAGATTATCGATTGTGAGAAAATAATAGAAATTTAATGACTAAGTAGAAACGATTGAATATCAAGGTGAGAAGTAAGGGTTGTGACAAGATATGTGATGAACTATTATTCTTGGGTAACTCCTTGCTAAGTTCAATCTTAATTTCTATTGACTCTTATGATTTCAACAGATTATTAGGCTATCTTAAGGAATCAAATTCTTGTTCCGAATGAATGAGAATTCCATTAACCAACCTAATGGCAGGTTCTATGAACATATGCGAATATACAGTGAATGAATAATCTTTCAAAGAACGTCTCTCGGCTATTCTTCTAAACTAGGTCAATTGATAACTATCTAAGCTCTTTCGATTACCTAAGTGAGGCGTAAAATCAACCCAAACAAGATAACACAACGCGAATTTCAACAACACTTCTCTTTCGATTAAAGTAAAACCACAATTGGCTTTGCAATTCAACAAATACTCATTCGATATATTCGTGAAATTAATAGAAAGTACAATCCCAAAACACTAGCCAATCAGAATATTCGTCAATAAATCTAAGTAAGATTACTCCATAGTGGAGAATTTATTCATCACAAGAGTATTTAAAGAACAAGAAGACATAACAATTCCCAAAATCAAACAAACTTCCGTATTGAATGAATTGGATGAAGTATTTTGAGTCTTCGTTGTTTCCTTGCCTTTTTCTCTCCCAAAAGTTGCTCTAAAATCCGAGATACCCTATTTTTAGACGAGTTAGGGTTCATATAGGTCAAAAGGATCCACCTCCAAAATTACAAAAATAGTCCTGGGTATTTTTTTCGGAAGTGGCTTGCGCGGCCGCGCACTTGGAGGTGTGATCGCGCATATGGTCGCGCACCTCTGGTAGTGCGATGTGTTACTTGCACGCTCAAGTATGCGCTGGAGGGGATCTCATGCACGATCACGCGTCTGGTTTTACCCTCCTTGTCAACTCTTCTTTCTCCCATTAAGTGCCCTATTCGTCTGTTGATTCCCGAACACGATCCCGACTTAATCCTTGGGCTTTTACTTAGACTTCAAAGCTCCAAAATAGCTCGAATTAGCTCCAAAACCTCTTCATAACTCGGAATCGCTCCTACAAGGCACAAAACACACACTCAATGCAAAATAATACCATTTAAAGCTCAAACACTAGTAAAGTGCAGTGAATTATAGTGCAATTAGTGACCAAAATACGCAATAACATCCTACCATCAACACCCCACACTTAAAACATTGCCTGTCCTCGAGCAATCAAACTATACTTCACATAAAATACAACAGTTTTCAACAACTCTCATGACCCATCAGACCAAGACTTTTCAAGACAGACTAAGTACAATATCGTAACATCTTAACCTCAAGTTTTGAGTAAAAAGCACCACACATTATTTATAATCCGCTCATTTACTATAATACAGAGGTCAAGCATTACCTTTCCTTCGTGAATCATGTGCCTTCACACAACAACAGAGAGTAGTTCCACACACAATAGACATTAAGAACAATTAGGAACTCTAGATAGAAAGGATTCACTCACTCTCAGAAACAACATTCATAAGCCACAAAAGATGAACCATAGGCTTACCCGTAGTGTATTACTCTACTTATTGATTTCATTCAGTCAAGAATCAAATAGGATTTTAACTAGTTGTAATGTAGGCTACGGGACGGGTAAGATACATTTAGATATCAGAGTGACTACATCTCCTAAGAACTTTTAGTACAAACACTTTTACAATTCAAAACTCCACACTTATGTCAAACTGTAACTCTACCTCCACATCATTATACATAAACTCCCATTTATTTTAGCACAAATATATTAAGAGTTACCACTATCAAGGAAAATTTTTCACAATCATACAATTTTTTTCTTTCTTTTTCAATTCAAGTGGCTCTTACTTGTTTTTTTTTCAAAATATTGCACCTTTCTCCTGTTTCATTAGTTCCACTCAAAATACAAACCAACACCCCCACTTTAGCTTTTACAAAGTTCATAAAACATTCAAGTGCTCACGAGAGGTAAAAGTTCCAATAGATGATCACTTCAAACAATTGGGTAAGGCTTGTAATATGGTTGCCATAGAAACAAGATTATAGACTCAAAAGGGGTTAACTAAGATACATAATAATCAGGTGGGTAATAGCATATAATTGTATTAAGAAAGAAATGTCTATATCACTTCCAAGACTGAATAAAACTACCATTTCATTTTGCAAACACAGGGGAAAGTTCTAGACATCAAATGCAATGCAATGAATAGTAAAAAACCTCACACACACATGGCACATAACTCACTTCGGATTGGACTATCAAGACGCTCTAGTCAAAGTAGTTAAGTAGAGTTAAGATCATACAATTTAAGGTACTTATACAAGAGTGAAAAACTAAGCCTAAGCGCCACCAACTAAAGCACTCACTATTCTCAAGGCATAATAGAGTCAAGAGATATTGCCTTCCATTCAAATCATAGCCCAAGGTTTCCTACTCCTAACAAAAATAAAAACTAACTACACCTGATTCAATCAAAACCCTTGGAAAAGAACCGCGGTACAAAGAAAAACCAAGAGGGAAATAGTACATGACCTACAAAAGATAATCGTTTTGTATTTTTCTTTCGACTTTAATCCCTCAAGAAACTTGTCTACTGATATCCATCGTCGGAAAAAGTCGAAACTTAATTTTTTAAAAAAAAAAAAATTATTTTCTATCTCTGACTACTACTCTAACCAAAACAAAACTAAAACCACCAAAAAGAAAACTCATATACATACATATAAATATCTGTCACCCCACACTTTAAATGGTGGCATGTCCCCATGATACACAAAGAAAAATAGAAAGGTGAAGAAAACTATCCTTATCAAGTCATTTCGTATCGGAGACGGTGCCGGGATCTAAATGACAATCCTAGCCAAGTGCACGCAGCCACATCGTGATTTTCTTCTTAGATTTGTCATTCTGTGTAGCAAGGGAGTTCACTCGAACTCCCAAATCATTGACTGAAGTACGCATTCTCACCATTTCTTGTTCTAAAGTTCTCATTCGGTGGAGACGCAGCGACATCCTCAAGGTGTACCTCATTGACCTTGTCGGGCGTATCAGATTCCTCACTATCCGCCTCAGTAGGCCCAGCATGTCCCTCTGTTCGTGCTTGACTTTTCCATCCATGGCCCTGTTTTCCAGTACATTTGCCCCACGGCATAACTGAGTGACTAATTATGGGAAAAAGAACCCATACCTCTGTACTGCACAAAATTGTCATCTCGTCTTGAATGAACGGAGCCACATCAAAATCGTGGCCATTGATAAAGCACCAAATCAGAGAAGACCGGGAACCATTCACCTCAGTGGTATTGCCTGAAGGTAGCAAGTGGTTATTAATGATGTATAGCCATCACTTACATTCAAAAGTAAGCGAAGTCGAGTGAAATTTGTGCCCCTACTTTAGCCACACTACCTCCTTCCCAGGTACACAAATGGTTGCAAAGAACATGCGCCACATGTATGGTTTTTCACCGTGCGTGACATAGTAGTCACCTATATTAGGGTCTTCCGCGTATTTTGGGAAGTGATAGGACCTTTGGATGGCCTCCTTGGAGAAGTCAACGCTCTTCTTTCAGAGTGTGGAGACACGGTCTTCATGTCCCGGGCAGTTTGCATAGAATTCCTTAACAACCATCAAATTTGCCTCGTCAGGTTCTTCAAAGAATACCCCCATTCCTTTCCTAACCAATTCATTATACACTTCGGGACATTCATTTTGGAGAGACCCAATATTAATTCCCCTTTCTGGTATGGGCTTTTTGCTTGCTTTGCTATGAAATTGTTATTGGGCTTCCATGGAGACGAACTTGTTATGATCATATGAGGGAGCAGATGTAGAAGCTCGCGATCGGGATTTTCTCGCTTGACTACCGGTGGAGGTACTTGCAGTTTTTCTCTTCTTGGAAGGAACCATTTCACCTGAGAGGTCTCTGGGAGAGAGTTCTCTTGAAGAAGGGGGAAGAGTAGGGGATTATGCTTGCGTTGTTGTTGTTGTAGATAGGAGAGGAGATGGGGGGAGGGGGTTAGGTTACTACTTAATAGGAGAAGGAAAAGGAGAAAACTTCGAAGGGGTTTTTTCTGGAGGGGAGGGGGGGAATTAAAAAGGGGGAAATACTTACCTGTGCACGGTCATTTGCGTGGTCGGGTCCTTCCGTGCGCGGCCGCGCACATAAGGCAGTGTACTGGTGTATGTGCATATTCAAGTGTGCGGTCAACCCTTCAGGTGCGCGGCCGTACACATACCCCATCCTCTGACATTGTCTTTTGCGCGGCCATATGCGCGAGGTGCTCGCAGGTACGCGGGCGTGCATGGATACATTCTAAAAGGGCCTTTTAGACACTTCAGTTCCGACCATTTGCAACATGTACCTTCCTGCACCTACTAAGTCATAATATACACTAATTTCTATCTATTCTATGATATAAACAAAAATGAAAAATGAAGCTAGTAGATGAGTTAGAGGTAGTTCGGAGTTATAGTAGTCAGCTTGACTCAATCAGGCATCCTCAACTAATTTTGATGCTCAAGGATTGCTGAGCAAATCCTCCAGCAAGATACGGTTTTAGCATGTGCCCATTTTCTTTGAAACTTTCTGTTCTGCCCATTTTCTGAATCTCAACTGCCCCATATGGTGATACATGTTTCACCACATACGGTCCCATCAATCTAGAACAATCTGAGTCTACTATTGTACAGTAAGACTGTTGGTTGATTTCCCAATGCACACGCAAGTGTACGTGGTCGACAAGTAATATAGGATTTTAAGTCCAGATATCGTACCCACAGGGACTTGTGATTAACTATCAACTAAACTAAACTCAAACAAATATTTGATTAAAATTAACCTAAAGTATTAATTTAGGAGATTAAAGAGATTAAAGAGACAACTAACTTCAAGACTAATTCAATGTAATTTG